>OZ007555.1:45527899-45792883 GCA_963931855.1 Philhelius festivus | reverse complement strand
ACAATTTTCGGACTTACCGCGATTATTAATTATATTTTAATCAAATTTGTATTTGATTTTACCCGACGTTTCGACAGGGTTTCACTTGTCGAGCTCACGGGTTTGACTGATGGCTTGTAGGTAGTTGTTGTTATTGTGAGCTTTTCATAAGCATAGGTGAAATAATAAATAAGTTGGATGCTTTCATTCGCATAAATATACAGTGGTGGCCAAGAATTTAGCACATTAATAAAAGAAAAAATTAAACTATATTTACAAAATTTGTTTCTATTTCAATATTTTCATTTTTATGTTATTTACATTATTTACGGATATAAGTATATTTTTCCAAAATACAATCTTATATTTTTTATATATCAAAGAAAAAAATGAAAAAAATAACAAAACATACTTTTTTGTTAGTTAGTTATGTTATTTACCGTTACTAAAACTATATTTTCTTTTATATTTTGTTGGAAATCCTTTGTTCTTTAATACTGAATTGAGTCTTCTTGGCAAGCTCTCGTATAAGGCCTCACAGCGTTGCTTAGGTATTGAATACCAAGCATTCCGTATCTCTTGCCACAAATCTGTTAAATTTTTCGTTTTTTGTTTTTCAATGTGTTGCTCAACGTTATTCCACAAATTTTCGATCGGGTTCAGATCGGGTGATTGAGCAGGCCACTTTAAAACATTCACTTTATTGACCCCTAAGGCACTTTTCACTAGTTTTGAAGTGTGCTTAGGGTCATTTTCGTGCATGAAGCGCCATAAAACCGGCAAATTATCTTCGGAATATGGTTCAAGATAATATCTTTGTACAGGTGCTGGTCCATTTTGGAGTCTAGCTTCACTATTGGACCAATACCGTGCCAAGAAAAGGCAGCCCAGACCATCACGTTTTCACCCCCGTGCTTCACCGTCTTAATGGTGTATTTTGGATCATGTTCCTTATTTTGTGGACGCCACACATATTTTTTTCCATCTGATCCGAATCAACAGAACTTTGATTCATCGCTCCAAAGTACATTTTTCCAGAAATTTAGTAGTTTGCCTAGATGTAATTTGGCAAACTCTAATCTAGTCTTCAGATTTTTTTTCGAAACCAATGGTTTTCTTTGCGCAATGCACCCTCTCAAATTTTTTTCATTCAGGCGTCGTCTCACGGTTCTTCAGGATACATTGACATTGTAATTCTCCATTAATTCATTTCGAATGACACTAGAGGTCTTAAATGGATCCTTTGTTGATAATATGTAAATGACTTTATCTTTCCTCTTTGTTGTCTTTCGTGTGCGAGAGGCTTGTTTTACATGTTTTGTTACTTCATACTTTTCAAAATGTCTAAGAGCATTGTAGACCATCTTCCTGGAACATTCTAGAAGCTCAGAAATCTCCGTTACTGTGCGACCCTTTGACTTCATCTTAATGATAATACTCCTTTTGTCCTCAGAACACCATTGCCCTTATGCCATGACTATTTAATGTTTTTTTTTTTAATTTTATTTGAATATATAACATTAAGAAGATATAAAATTACCTCGAAAATAATTTTGTTCTCTTAAAAATCTACAAATAAAAAAAAATAACCAAAATTTGTACACGTGCTAAATTGATGTCCAACCAAAAACAATGCAAATGACAAACTATCAACGATTTGTTCATTATGTAATTGGATTGCATATGAAAATATATAGTTTTGTTTTCTCTGATTTGTTGTCATATATATTAGTTCAAAATGTACCGTTGCTTGGAACAAAACAAGAGAGAAAATTAAAAATATGGTAGTACCCATCTCAGTGTGCTAAATTTGTGTCCACCACTGTACATATCTAATATTGTTAATTGTTTTGCTTCTCTGTTTTGTAAAACCTACAGGTATCTAACTAGCTAGCTTAGGCAATTTTGCTTTTTTCGATTTAAAATTAATTTTGCAAATCAATTTTATTTCGGCAGATTTAACTCTTCATATTCTGTTTTTTGAAGTAAAACTTCTTTTGGGGGTTGGGGGTAAAATTTTTTCTATGGAGTTGTCAGTGACATGTCAAAACGACACGCAACAGCGACATGGTTTTTACAATTATTGTTCGATCTTTGTTAGAGGTTATTTAAAACACTTTAAAAACACACTTTATCGCCGAAAAAGAATGTTCTTTTAATAGAAGAACCACAACAAAGAACCACCTACTAAGCAATTAAAAACATAATTTCATTAAAATATCAGTTAATAAAAGCTTTTTTTCAATGAATTATGTGCCCGAACAATTTATCGATCGAAAACCACTTTCGTTTGTACAAAAAAAACACAAACAAATATGTATATATTTTTTATAGTTTTATTTATTTCAAACATTAAACACTTTAATCAGCCATCAGACGAATAGGGGGAATAACATGTAGCATACGAAAACATGCACGTGCCGTAACTATTCGGGACTGGTGGAAGTCTGATCATAGCCTCTCCGTGGCGGCCGCTAGAAACAAGCCTTTAAAAAGGTTTGGCTAATATGATCAGGCTGGTTCCTCAGGTTGGCGACAGGTTAATTCCCTGTCCCGTAAAACTTTATGAATTACGAGACCGACAACAAGCCTCGGAAACGGACTGATCACACGACGACAACCAACGCAAAGAAAACTGAAAAACTATTTACGAATTTTCTTATGGAACGTACGATCGCTCTATAGAGCTCGAGCTGCTCAGCAGCTAGCCGATGCCCTATCAAAATATAAAGCTGACATAACAGCTCTTCAAGAAATCAGATGGACAGGGAATGGTGTGCTACAGAAGAAAGAAAGAAAGAAAGAATATGACATATACTATAGCTGTCATACAAAACACCATGTGCTCGGGGTAGGTTTCCTAGTCAGCGAAAAAATGAAGTCTACCATCATCGGCTTTAACGCTATAAGCGAAAGGCTATGCACCCTTCGCGTGCGAGGCAAATTTACGAACATCAGCCTCATTAACGTTCACGGACCTACGGAGGAGTCCTCAGACGAAGAAAAAGAGACTTACTACGAACAAGTTGAGCGGGCCCTCAATGCCTGTCCAAGGTATGATGTTAAAATCATCCTTGGGGATTTGAACGCAAAAATAGGTCGGGAGCCGGTATTCAGGTATTACGCAGGCACCCATAGTTTGCATGAGAACACTAATGACAATGGACTTCGAGTCTTAGAATTGGCAGCATCGAAAAACATGGTCGTTGCGAGTACCAGGTTCCCGCGTAAAGATATCTACAAAGCCACCTGGGTATCACCTGATGGAGTCAATCGTAACCAAATCGACCACGTGTTGATAGACCGTCGCCACTACTCGAACTTGATGACGGTACGAACGTACCGAGGTGCCAATATCGACTCGGATCACTATCTTGTTGGTATGGTTTTCCGAGGGCGGATTGCCTTGCGAAGACGCATTGCATCCGCCGATCAGGTTCGAATCAACACGGCTGCCCTGCGCAATGAAAACACCAGTAACACCTTTGGTAATGCGTTAGGACTCGCCCTAGAATCACTTGATTTAGGGAGAGTAAGTCCTGGAGCCAGTATGCTGGGCGTAAATGGGAAGTGGACACGCCTTAAGAACATTGTCATTAGTACTGCCAATTCCATCTTAGGCAGCAGTCGTAAAAATCGGAACGACTGGTTTGATGATGAATGTAAGCTAGCAACTGAACGTAAGAATGTTGCGTACCGAGCAATGCAACAATCTCATAGAACGCGGGCACGCGAAGAGGAATATAAAGAGCTCAGAAGAATAGAAAAACGGCTACACAGACAAAAAAAATCAGCCTGGGAAAAAACCTAATCTGTGAAATAGAAAATAGCTGAGAGCGAAGTCCGCACCAGGCGCGGAAGTTCTACCAATCCGTCCGAAACGTGACGCAGTACACACCACGCTGCACATACTGCAAGGATGGAGAGGGAAATCTGATCACCGATCCTGAAAGCATACTGGAGCGATGGGAAGTGTACTTCAATGAATTGCTAAATGGTCAGCTCACTGCAGAAGTGGAGGCTCCACTACTTCAAGAAGAATACCCTATGTTGCCGCCACCAAGCATAGAAGAGGTTGAGAAGGCTATAGGCCGGCTTAAACAGAACAAATCCCCGGGATCCGATGGCATACCAGCCGAATTATTTCATCACGGCGGGCCAGCCTTACGTCAAGCAATTCATGATATTATAGTGCACGTATGGGAGCAGGAAGAAATGCAGAAGACTGGCGAAAAGGCATAATATGCCCCATATATACGAAGGGAGATGTCACAACGTGCAGCAATTATAGAGGTATCACGTTGCTGAGTACCGCCTATAAGATACTCTCCTCTATCCTACAAGACCGGATAACCCCATACGCTAAAACCGTTATCGGACAATATCAGTGTGGTTTCATTCAGGCAAATCAACAACTGATCAGATCTTTACCCTTAGGCAGGCGATGGAAAAATGTCTAGAATTTAACATCCCAATATACCATCTGCTTATAGACTTTAAGGCCGCCTATGATAGTATAGCCAGGGTAGAACTTTACAAAGCCATGAGAGAATTCGGCATCCCAAATAAATTGACACGACTATGTAGGTTGACCATGACCAACGTTACAAGCCAAGTAAAAATAGCCGGATTGCTATCCAGACCAATCAACATCTTTAATGGACTCCGACAAGGGGACGGTTTGGCCTGCCTCCTCTTCAACCTGGAGTTGGAGAAAGCAATCCGCGACTCTGGCACGGCAGCAAGAGGGACCATCGTCAACAGGTCCAGCCAGTTACTGGCTTACGCAGACGACATCGACATCATCGGAAGAACCGAACAAGCTGTACACGATTCCTTCATCCAGATCGAGCAGGCGGCACAAAATCTGGGGGCTGCACATTAGTGAAGGTAAAACAAAGTACATGGTGGCGTCGAATGCGAGAGGAACAGTTGGTCAAACAATCAAGGTTGCGGAGCACGAATTTGAAGTGGTGCAATCCTTTAAATACCTTGGGTCAATAGTAGCAGCCGATAACAATATAGAAGAAGAAATACGCGGGCGGCTTCTCAAATCCAACAGAGCCTACTATAGTCTGTCAAAGCTCTTCAAATCCAGAAATCTCACCATAACTTCAAAACTGCTGCTGTACAGGACCATGGTCCTGCCAGTACTCACATATGGATCCGAGACTTGGGTGCTTAGCAAAAGGCACTCCGACCTCTTAGCTGCGTTCGAGAGAAAAGTCTTAAGGAGAATTGTTGGCACCGTATGTGAGGAAGGATGATTCCGGAGACGGTACAATCATGAACTGTACGCAATCTACCTTGAAGCAGATATCGTGACAAAAATTAAGCTCGGTAGACTCCGGTGGGCAGGGCACCTAGCTCGCATGAGCGAAGAGGAACCTGCTCGGAAAGTTCTTTGTGGTACATTCTATGGTAGACGACAGCGTGGTAGACCATGCTTGCGCTGGAGAGATCGCGTAGACCAGGACGCCCAACGCCTTGGGGTGCGCAACTGGATGGCGTCGGCTAGAGACCGGGATAGGTGGAGAGACTTGTTGAAAGAGGCCAGGACCGGAACCCGGTTCTCGAGCCGATGATGATGATGATGATAAAATATATTAAAACTCATCATCGTCATTAGTTCCCACGCTCATCTGCAATAATAACCCTGTCGTTAGTTCCACAATTCGCAGCAAAATTTACCTTGCCTGATAGTGATCTGTTCTTGAGGACGTCCATTTTTCTTTGGGACCACTTCATTTTCGAACCTGTAAATTTGCTAAACTACTAGAAGATCTAGATATTCGCAAAACTGCTAGGCCTGATAGTATACCATCAATAGTCTTAAAAATGTTTTTTTTTTTCACTTACTGCGTGAGCTTTTGTACTTCTCTTTTTTTTTCCTTACACAATTTTCCCTGTTTATGAAAAAAAACATTTATGCAACCAATTCCTTAAAACCACGATTCATCTTTTTACCCTTCAATTTCGAACCAATTGCTCTGGCAAAAAAAGCTTTTCAATGACCGTCAGAACGGCTTCCGTTGCAACAGATCCACTAGCGATTTAATGGCTTTATCTCACCGAAAAGTGGAATCAATACTTTCATTGCTTTGCGGAAAGCAAATTTTGTTTCGCTTGATATTTCTATAGCATTTGATAGACACTAAGCCCTCTTCTCGAAAATGCATGCTTGTGGTATCAACCGGTTACTTTTCTCTGGATTAGTAATCACCGTTTAATACATTCAAGTTGTTTGTTTTTTTTTTTTTTCAAGTTTGAAGTTCATAAAATATATGCTGGTGTGCCCCTAGGCTCCGTATTGTCTCCAACACTATTTCTTATTTTTATAAATGCTCGCCTGTCTTAAACTGCTAATCCACTAAACTGCTTCACTCATGACAGCACCCTTAGTTTTTCATACTCCTTTCCTGACTCACCTTCCTCTTCTTCAACTGCCAAGTTGCAAAATCAGAATATGTTTAGCTTATTAAACTCAGAATTGAACAATATTGTTATATAGGGCATTTATATTCGTGTGGAATGTAATGCTTCCAAAACTCATAACTGTCTTCATTCGTTAAGGCGAAATCTACTACCTTTGTCATTATAGGTATATGAATGAAACTTGCATCGAGGAACCTGTAAAGCTTTCGATTCTTGATATATGCCTTATTGAAAAGCTTTTGTGGAACCAGCACATATCAGATATTGCTAAAAATTCTGCGAAATGCATAGGTTTTCTCAGACGATGTAAGAACTTTTTTTCACAGTTAAATAATTGCCATGTGAGCCTGAGTAATGCAATCTGTGGTATCAGAAAGTACCAAAACCTTATTTGATATCGCTTTATTATCCCTTATACATACGAGCAACTTATTTATATAAAATTTTAAGGAATGGAACAAAATTTCAGACTATATCAAGCCACGTTAATCTCTTGAAATAATTCATAACATTATTTTATATTTTCTTTTAGCAACATTTAGCAAAAATGTTTTTTTAATCAAAATCGTAACAGCCATTTGCGAGATAAATAAGATGTAATAATTTCAATTTGTCCTCTGGGAAATCACCAAAGTACTTACCCTTAATAATACCAGGGGCCAAATTACCGCTTCAGTGACCGAGTGAGTGAGTGCGTGAGTCCCATAGTGATCGAATGAAAATGTCAAATTAAGGTAATCGATTGCTCGAAGACGTAAGCGGTAATGCCAAACTCACATAATTCAGTCACGTATTATTTGTATATGCGGTAATTTGGCCCCCACTGTTTTCTTGTTCTCTATAATCTTAATGTCAACTTTTATCAAAATCTAGAAATCGATTTTTTCCCAAATAATGCAAAACTTTTCATTTATTATCAATATCGCAACTAAAGAGTGTGCTAAATTGGAGATGACTTTTTTATTATGGGGGATTGAGTAGGTAAGAGCTGTGAGGGAAACATTGGTGGAATTGAGGCTCTTAAAGAAGTGAAGATATCTTTTATCAGCGTAATAAGTAGGCAATATTTGCAAATCGGCAAGAGAATTAACGATTTTTAAATCATATTCGCGGCTTATTTCAAGTTTTCTGAACAAGAATAAAAGAATCCAAGATAAAACAGTTTTGTTTATTTACTTAATTTAAACCAAATTTAACACTCAATGTAAAAATTAAATATGTACTGTTACAATACAAACTTACAACAAATATTTTAGATTTCAAAAAAGTTGTCAGTGGTTTTTGAATTACTCGTATTGTATTTAAAAAAAAAATATTTAAGAAATCGAAAAAATACGTTGCCTGGAAAATTTAGTACAGAGTTCCATTGACAGTTTTTTTTTGTGGTACGAAGCGATAACGCTGCCTTAAACTGCTGAGTCTATTGGACCTTGTAAGCGAATAATCCGAGATCTTTGTGCAGAATTCTCCTCAGCCTAGTGCGTGAAATGTCGAGTTCATGTTGCTGAAGCGTTTGTTACATAATCTCAAAAACATTTTTGTTTTTCATTTTGTAACTCTAACTTCTGGAAAAACTAAATAGGAATGTGAATTTTAGTTTTACAAGGGAAATAACATTGAAAACAAGTTTGACCTGCTTTTTCAAAAACAGTTTCAAAATGTTATTAATGGTACCTGTCATAGAACGTTTTTTTTGATTTTCGACTTTCTCATTAACGGCTCTAACGATTTTAACCAAAAATTTTCACCAGGAGCCCCCTTAAGTTTAAAACAATGTTGTATATAAGAATATTCGAAAAAAAATTATTTTTTTTTTGAAAAATAAATATCTTGAAAACCTGTGTACGCTTATTTTTCGAAATTATTTCCTACAATCTATATTACTAAGCACTTAAAATAAGAATCTCAAATTTTGTTCTAGAAAAATTTAAAAGAAATTTGTTATATGAAAAATTACTTTAATAAAAAGATTTTTAAACTTTATTTACGTAAATTCATACCTTTCCGGAAATCAGGCAATTCCATGCATTTGAACATTTTTAGCTCATTAAATCCATGTTTAATATTTATAAAATGTATTTTAAATTCCAAAGTACTTTTCAAAGTCTTTTCCGTTCCAGCCTAAACGGATCGGCCGCTTATTTTAAACTTGAGAAATATCATTTAAAATGTTTTCCCGACACGTTCTTTTTTGTTCACAACCAAAAATTACGGCAGTTGCCGTACAAATTTGCTTCGACAGCTTAGAAAATATTTTTTTCCTTAAAAACAGCTTCACAGGTAAAAAAAAATTAAAATTTTCTCTTACTAAAAGCTAGCTTTCCAAAAAATGCCCATTAATGGGTATTAAATAGAAGGGTAGTACCATTTATTTTTTTCTCAAAAACGACACAGTTGATTTTGATCATAAAGGCTCATAAAAAGTGTGAAAAGAATTGTTTTTTTTTTTTTTTTTTTTTTTATAATCTACCCGCGCTGAAGGGATTATGATTACCCTTTAAATGTTTCAACACAGCTCGAGCATGAAGTTAATGAAGAGAAAGAAGGATAGGAAAGATGTGTGTCACGATGTTCTGAGACTGAAGGTGGTTGTCTCAGATTTTTTATCTCCAGGGATGGTGGCTGAACTAAAGCCGCCACTTATAATTCACATTATTAACTTCCCATAGGGAGTTATTGTAATCGGTCCGATTTGTCAAATTGGAATTTTTGACATTTCTCGACGTTTCAAGGTCCCTAGAGGCTATATCAATCATTTTTAGAGAGATGTCTGTGTGTGTGTGTGTACGTACGTTCGTACGTTCGTACGTTCGTACGTTCGTACGTTCGTACGTTCGTACGTGCGTACGTTCGTACGTCCGTACGTTCTGGTACCATTTTTCTTCGTCGATATCTCAAGAACGAGTAAGAATATCGACGTCAAATAAATTTTGTTTAATAGATAATAACTTCGAAAGAGGCTGAAAGGGCGTTTATTAAAATTCAGTGAGTAGTTTTTTCACTATAACGGTTTAAAAAAAAAGTAAAAATTTTGGTTAGTTTCAAATATCTCACGAAAAAATAATGCTATTGATTTCAAATAAAATTTAATGTACTCATTATAAGGTCATACGGATTTAGTATGAATTTGGAAAAAAATGAACATACCGTTATTTTTTTAAATAAAAAAAACTGAAAAAAAAAATTTCATAACCCAGATATTCTAAGAACGGAAAACAATTTGAAACTCAAAATAATTTTATTTTACGAAAAATAACGTGTTTGACAACTGGTGAAAATTTCAAAAAAAATTAGTTTACAGTTTTTTTACAAAAAATAAAAAACTATATAAAATTCTATTGAAAATTGGTAAAAATTGTTTTTCGACTCAAATTTCTCGAGAACTGGTAGTGATATTGACTTCTAATTTAGTTTATTTTATACATAGTATAATTTTGTACAATTGGTAAAATGTTGACAAATATTGAATTAATAGTTTTTTTTTTAAATAAAAAAACTATTAAAAATTCAAGTGAAAACTAGGTAAAATTGTATTTCAAGTCGAATTTCTTGGGAATGAACACCGATAGTGCCTTCTAAAGTATGTTGTTTTATACATCGATACATTCCCGTAAGAATGTATACTAAGCGACATTTCTAAAATTGTTCTGGAAACGAAAAAAAAACGAAGAAAGTTCTAGTTGAATCATAGTGTGCTAAGAGACAATTTTGGTTAAACTAAGTGACATCTAACAAAATTTTTTGTTGTTCACGACAATGAGATCTTTATTAATGTCGCTTAGCATAATGTTTTGGCGGATAATACAAATTTCAGGGGGAAATATTATTTTAATGAGAAAACATGGCAGTTGATAATTATTGTTATTTGTACTCTAGTTTCCTTTTCATGCATAATAGGTTAGCGAAAACCAGGCCAAAACGTGGCACTAACATATAGAACAATCTCAATTTCAAATCTCTTTAAATAATTAAAATGCTTTTCAATCTTAAAATAATGTTTGTTTGAATTTTACAGCTAAAGTTTGTTTCGCTGAAAATTTGGTTATCTAAAAAAAACTAAATATAAAGTTTTTAAGACCACAAATGGGAAGTTATCAGTGTGGGTCGCACCCAGCCTCTTTTTTTATTCGTATTCATCTTCTTGTTGGGCATACTAGCTTAACTCAGTTACATGTTGTTAGTGTTATGCCTGAACAACATGTAATGAGTAAACCAGCATAGACGACGGCAGGGATCGAACCTGTGATCATGAGGTTGACAGGCGAGTTAACAACCATCGCTCCGCGGTCACCCCCAAAGAATTATGTGTTTAAAAATATTAATTTGACTTGTAAAAAGATTTCAAAAATAGTTATTAGACAATAAATCTTTTCAGAAGCGACATGCTTATTTTTTTTTTTAATTTAACAATTAAAAGTTTTTTACAGCCATATTTGCACATTACACGATGTTAAAGAAAAATTGTTCTTTTGGCCGAAAATAACGGTATTCACCATAAATAGTCTTAAGAAATCGTACTTTTTTCGAAAACATCTCCTGGAATTTTAATAAAATCTTTTAAATTTCTCTTAACTTTTATGACTTATCATTCAGTTAAGGAGCTTACCGTATTACTATATCTTATATTTGTGTATTTTTTTAAAATTCATAATTCACTTAGTAGGTTGAGAATTAATTTTTTTTAATTCATAAGTCACTTAGTAGCTTATGAATCAATTTTTTTTAAATCATAAGTCACTAACTATCTTATGATTTATGAATTCAATTTTTTTTTCAATTCACAAATCATCAACAGACTTATCACTTATGTTCTTTTAATTCAAAAATTCGCAACCCTGTTCCAGAACGACTCAGTGATTTTTTAAAATTTAATTTTCATTTGCACTGTAATAATAATAAAATGCACGACTGGATCGCACGAACTTGCTCTTATGTAAAAGTACAAAGTAATGAGGTAAAAATGAGGACAACTCAACCGACACCGACAACTCAAACAACACTTATAGAACGAACATTGCCAACATAAACAGCAACAACGCCCATGACACCATCGACACCAATAACACCATCAACAACAACAACACCCACAGCGCCAGCAACATCAACAACATCAGCATTTTCAACGACACCAACATTATTTTCAACACCAACAACTTCAACAACATCACCAATAGTACAAATATCGCTAACAATGTTAAGAGCATAAACAAAAACAACACTTTAAACACTGTCTGCCAAAATAACTTGTTTAAACTAAATATTTTCTGTTACAATATTACAGGTCTTAAAAGCAAATTACTAATGCCAGATTTTTTTAAATTAATTATAAATTATGACATAATTATTTTATTAGAAACTTTTGTAGAAGAGGACAGAGAAATGCAATATCTTCAATATTTTGAAAATTTTAAAGTTAAATTTATCCCAGCTACTAGAAACAATAGAGTTGGAAGAGCGAGTGGAGGAATGCTGATTGGTTATAAAATCAAAAACAGACCAATTGAGCAAATCAGCTTTAAAAATATTGAAAACAAAATTATAATTGATATTCTGTGTGGTTCAAAACATTTTCAAATTGTTCCTATTTATCTTAATTATAATCGGTGGAACTCAGACTATGAGGATCTGCAGAATTTTCTATTAAATAACAACCACGAAAACATAATGCTAGTCGGGGATTTTAACGGACGTATAAGCAACTTTCAGAATTCTTCTATCTTGAACAACGGTTACTTTTCGTTCGAAAGAAACTCACTGGATAAAAATTTGAATGCAAACGGCAAGCTTCTAATAGACATTATTGAAGATTTTGGTTTCTTTGTGTTGAATGGAATCTCATTAGGAGATATAGAGGGGAATTACACTTTTATATCTCCCCAAGGTTGTTCCATTATTGATTACTGTTTAATAAAGGGGGACTGGCTTGATATCATTAGGAATTTTGAAGTTTACCCTACAAACTTTTCATCACATCTGCCGATTCTTGCTTCCTGCGAGTACTCTTTCCATGATACCCAAGGTTATATTGAAGATTACTCTTTAACCAATAGAAAACTTAAATGGGTTGAACATAAGGCTGATTTATATAGACAAAATTTAAGACGACAAATGATTTATACAAACACCCAAGGTGCCGTTTCAGTTGAAGAAGCGGTGTTTGTTGCATTTGATTTGATACGTAAGTCCGCAACTCCAAACAGCTCCCATGTCACCTCACCGTGGTCAAAATCTAAATGGTATGATGAGGAATGCAGAAAAAGCAGAAAAAAATCTTTTCAATTTTTAAAACTGTTTCGAGTATCAAATAATGATGCTCACAAACATCTTTACTTACAGCAAAATAAAATTTATAAGGATCTATGTAGTCATAAGAAACATCTATTCCTTGAAAAAGCGGCAAAAAATCTCATTGACTGCAGAGATTCTAGGTCTTTTTGGTGCAACGTGCGCGTACTGGGAGGACGTAGTAATACAGTGTCTTTGAGCATCAGCGTTGACCAGCTCGCTTCATATTTTGAAAACCTTCTGTTACCTGATCCAAACCAAAACTCAATAAGTTTTGCACTCCCGTATATACTGATCCCAGAGTTAGATTCCAATTTCACTATGTTTGAACTTTTAACATCACTCAACAAAATGAAAAATAATAAAGCCCCTGGCACGGATGGTATTCCAATAGAATTCTACAAGAATTCCACTCCTGAGTTTTTGGAATATATTCTAAATATTCTAAATAAAATGTTTAGTGAGGAAGCCTTCCCGAGTAGTTTTCGTTTGGCGAAAATATCTGCCATTTATAAAAAAGGGAACCCAAATCAAGCGGAAAATTATAGAGGCATTTCTGTATTGAGCTCCTTGAGGAAGCTCTTCACTCAAGTCCTATACCAGAGGCTATCTAGATGGGTGCAGTCAAACAACATAATCAGTTGCTTTCAAGCTGGTTTTCAAGCCAACCTGTCGACGGTGGACCAAATTTTCGCACTGACTACTATAGCAAGACGGTTTATTGATAAAAAAAAGCCCTTATATGCAATCTTTGTGGATTTTAAAGCCGCTTTTGATACAATCAATAGAAGGTCCCTTTTGTATAAACTCGCGCTCATTGGGGTTTCGACTAAATTTATTCGGGTGTATGAACAGCTCTTGTTTAATATGTCTGCAGTGGTATGCAGCGGTAAAAATCAATCAGGTCAATTTAGGTCAGAAACAGGTGTCCCACAAGGGTGTGTTTTAAGCCCCTTAATGTTTGCTTTGTTCATAAACGACATTGAGAACCATTTACCAGGGGGAGTTTTCTTTGGGGATATATATGTAAAACTGCTGTTATACGCAGATGATCTCGTAATTTTTGCGGATAATCCGACGACACTTCAGCACCAAATTAATAACCTCAAAACTTTTTGTGATCTATGGGATCTCAAAATAAATTCTACCAAATCTAAGATCATGGTCTTCAGAGCTCGAAACCGTGTTAATACGAATCTAAGGAATTGGACCCTAGATGGCGTTAGCATAGAAGTAGTGAATAAGTTCAAATATCTTGGATTCGTAATTTCTTATAACTTGGATATAAGGGCTCATATAAAAGAAAAATTGAGTGTGGCCAAATCAGCAATTAATACGATATGGGCGCAATTTTTTACAAAGTCTCTTGTTGATCCGACATCAAAATTCAAAGTGTTCGACGCTACAATAAACAGTTGCTTCTGCTATGGTAATGAAGTGTATGGATACCAATGGATAGACGAGATTGAATTAATTCAAAGATATTTCTTTAAAAGAATATTTAAATTACCTTCGAATACTCCAAGTTACGCTATTTATGTTGAGTCCGGTTTACCCCTTATTTACGTAAGAAATTTGAAGGCAAGTGCAGATTTCATGGTTAAACTAATGAAAAGATCAGATAACAATTTGCACAAAAGAATATTGCAAGTTTCCCATCATTGCGGCTATACTCCGTTTAAAAACTGGCAGGAACTTGCTTTGGCACATTATGTTCCATTGAACCTGAGTACTAACAATGTAGCAGAATGGCAAAATATTTTGTATGCTTGCATTTCAAAAGTAGATGAACAAATGTATCAGTTGAATCTTAATAGGGCTAGGGAGTCAACTTCTAGGGCTATATATCGAAACCTAAATCTTAATTTGTTTGAGAACAGTTATTTTAGGAGGGATCTCTCTGTCTTAGATATGAGTCTTATCTTTAAGGCAAGAACGGAAGTTCTTGAACTGAACTTTAGACCATATCGACCCGACATTAACCCTATCTGCTCACTGTGTAATTTAAACCAAAATGAAGATGTCCTTCATTTCTTAGCAGTTTGTCCTATTTTGCAAGAAATACGAAGGTTCTATTTCAGTAAGAGTTTTCTGACTTACGAAGAATGTGTCAGTGTTCTGAATGGAGAATATGGTTGGAAGTTGCTAGTACGATATATCTCATATGCGAAAAACTACAGAAACACATATTTGAATATGTCGTGAGTAATACACACATTTAATAATTTTGTTTTAGCTAAACTAAAAGCCCATTTTCACTTCTGAAATACATAATTGTTTTTTTTTTTGTTTTAGCTAAACTAAAAGCCCATTTTCACTTACGAAATACATAACTACTTTTTTTTGTTTTAGCTAAACTAAAAGCCAATTTATTAATGATGTTGCATTTTTCTAACCCAACTCGTTCCTCAAGTATTAAAAATTGTCTATCATTGCTTCTTAAGCCTGTATTCTTAAATATATTTTAAATGGTTCTCTTTTATGTTTATTTTTGTACCTATATCTGAATTTAAAAACTACTTACTGTTGATTGCTTGTTCATTATATTTCTGTTATAAAAGCTTTTAACTCTACCTTTGGTCTCTTTTTCTTTTAAGAATAATTTTATTTTAAATTTGTTTTAAATTAAACTTTGTAATCTTCTTATGTAGAATAATAATTTATAGATAAGCGGCAGACGGCTCATAGGCCATGCTTTAATTTCTTTATTAAAATTTTATTTATGTATATTTTTAAGAACAATCAATAAAGATTCTAATCTAAAAATCTAATCTAATCTAAAATTGTAGGGTTGGGGTCGAAATTCGGTATGGGTCATAATTCTGCTTTCAAAATTCTGCATGCCAAAATTCTGTTTTGCATAAGTCTGTTTGTACAAAATTCTGGATGTCCAAAATTCTGTATTACAAAATTCTGCATTTCAAAATTCTGTACGTTCAAATATCTGCTTTCATAATTCTGTGTTTCAAAATTCTGTTTTTAAAAATTCTGTAAATATGTTGTAAAAGAGAAATCGTTTTGATAATGTAAAAAAGTGCACTTTTTGACATTATCAAAACGATTTTTCTTTTACAACATATTTACAGAATTTTTAAAAACAGAATATTTGTTATGTAAAATACATAATTTAAACATAATAAGAATATACAATATATGTATACACTTAAAACGATTTTAATTTTAGTAAGAAATGGCGAACACATAAAAAAAAACAATTCTTAAAAATAAACAAATTACGCGAGTAATTAAAAAGAGACTTGACCTAACCCAGTTGCTTATTTAAAAAGAATTTATTGTTATGTATGCATGCATTTAGCTAAAAATTTGGATTATTGAATATGTTTAAAGTTCGTTGTTGACATGAAATATTACTTTTCTTTTAGATATTAATATATTATTTTCTTTCAATAAACCTTTAATAAACTCACTATGAATATTTTGACGTGAATGGTTATTTTTCTTAGACAGAATTTCACTGCTGAGGAAACAGAATTTTGCACATACAGAATTCTGAAATACAGAATTTTGAAATACAGAATTTTGCATTGACAGAATTTAGTAATACAGAATTTTGGACAAACAGAATTTTGACCATACAGAATTTTCATAAAAAAACAGAATTTTGACCAAACAGAATTTTGAAAACCAGAATTATGACCTGCTCCAAAAATTGTACAAATTCATGGGATTGCCGTCTGATTTACGGAAAAGTATGAATTTATGCCAACAAAGTTTAAAAATTGTTTTATTATTTAAGTAATTTTTATATAATAAATTTCCTTAAAATTTTTCGGGAACAAAATTTGGGATGCCAATTTTAAGTATTTAGTAGTGCATATATAGATTTTAGGATATAATTTAAAAAAAACTCATCGTTCACACGTTTTCAAAATATTGATTTTTAAAAAAATAAATTGGATTTTTGTTTTTTCCAAAAACCCAGTAAATATTCTTTCGAATATTTTTATATACAATATTATTTTAAACTTAAGGGGGCTGCTGCTGAAAATTTTTGTTTAAAATCGTTGGAGCAGTTAATGAAAAAGTCGAAAATCAAAAAACCGTTCTATTACAGGTAGACCATTAATAACACTCGACCAAATTTTTTTTTTTTGACCCAAATGTAGTCCATGTCTATATCACACTTAATTTTTTTTTATCAAAAAAATAAATCAGATTGTGCATTACGTGTGTATGGGGATACCATTAGTTGTAGAGCTAAAAAAAAAATTTAGATTTCTCCTCTAGGGAATCACAGAATACCCTTAACTACCGAATTTGAAGAAAATACCTCCAGTGGCTTAGGCTCTAGATTGAAGTACAGACATACAGACATACGGACATACAGACAGACAGACGGAATTACGATGAAAATCTCGAGTTAGATTTTTTTTTCAAATGGAGAACTTGCCTTATAGTACCTATATCGCAAGTAAAAAACTTAAAATCGACCTAAGCAATATTTTTTCTTAAAAATCTTAGATGTAAGAACAAATTTTAATTTTCAATCTTTATTCATAAATAAATTCATATTTCCTTAAAAAATCACATGGCATTTTGTGTTTATCTCCAACTATTGAAGAAATTATTTTAGCCTAATAAAATGACTAATTTTATGCTTCTGAATATTTTCATCTAGTAACGTCCATTTTTAAAACTCTAATCTTATCGCTTTTGAATTAATTTAGTATTTTTTTTGTTTAAATATTAAGGAATTTTTGTACACAAAAAATTTAAGGATGTATTTTTACAATTAAACGAATTTCAAACTTTTTTAAATTTCTTCTTATATCAATCTTATCAATACAAACCCAAACCGATAAGTAATCCAGTTGCTATTAAATTTAAATTCGAAAATATAACTAAGCAATCGACACTTTCTCGTTTATTATATTTCTAAACGAAGGACTTAGTACTTTGTAAAATAGATAACTCATAACAATAAAATGGTCCGCACCAAAAACCTTCAAAACATCGGATGCAAAGTAATCCAATGAAAACAATAACAGTTAAGATAATCATAGCGGCAACCATGAAAGTAAAAGAGAAAAATATTCCACAATGCCAAACCAAAACCGACAACAACGAGCTACGAGCGACGAGCGACGAAATAGCGCCGTGACGGGCGCGCACTCTAATCCAATAATTTCGCATTCAATGCTCAAGGCAAACTATAAAACTTGACTTGTATCCACTTAAAATTTATAACTTTATTATATGATTTTATGTGGTTGGAACTCTTGGCCTGGCCTGCTCTGCGCTGCTCTGCTCTTCCCTGCCGTTCCCAAATTCCCATTTCCATGGAAGTTTTTTAGTTTTGGTTCCGAAAGAAAACCATACCACATCCGTTTTCTCCCTGCGCTTAGCCCCCTTCAACGTGGTGAATATTTAGATTCACGTAACGCTAGGTATACGAAATGGAAAAGGGCTTATCTACGAGGCCAACCAAAATGGTTAGTAGTTGTTGGGGATAGTGATGGCTTGGATTGGTAGATAGGCCAATTGTTGGGGGCATTAAACGCTTGCCGCCATCAAGGGAATTTATAAGAGTTAAAACTAACTCTCTGGTGAGATGGGGTAAAATTAGTGTGCTGTGGGACGAATGACTTTTAATACAATTGAATTTTATTTAATTCTCTGGCGTTTGGTCTTTTGGTGGTGTGGTATTAATGCGGCAAGGACTTTATACAACAGTATCAAGTCATATTAAAAAAAAATGTATGGACACCAATATTGTCTAGGGGATTGTCTTGTGGCTGAACAATGCTGGGGAAATAAATTGTTCAACATGATATCCTCAATGTCGTACAATAGAGATAGTATGTCATCTTCCTCATCCTCGTCCTCGTTTTAGTAATTTTTAGAAAATTGCAAAAAGCAAATTAACATTTTCATGATATTCTATTTTCTGTTAAAATTCATAGCATCCGACCCCAGCGTATGCGGATTCTCTGAAAATGTTTTTTATTTAAGAGCCTGTTTGTTACGATAAAGCTAGGTACTATAGGACAAGTTCGGCATTTAGAAATAAATAAAATGCACTACTGGGTCGCACGAACTTGCTCCTATGTAATAGACTAGGAATTTTAAAAACGAATGTTATTAAAGAAAACTGTTCATAAGGATAAAATAATTTTTTTAAATTCTTTTAGTAGTAAGAGATAAAACCAGAATGCTATGCAAACATGAATTTATGCAGGAACAAAAATTATAAGTCGTTATAGTGGTTCCTTAAAAAAATAAGCTTTTATGTACAAAATTTTTTAAAACATTTTTAAGAAAAAATTTTGGTACGCCAACCTTAAGTTTTTATTATTGTACGAATAAAAGTCTAATTTCCAAAAAAAAATACTAAGCCGTTCTTGAGATATCGAATTTTTCAAAAAAAAAAAAAATGACTTTTTTTTCTAAAAATTGAAAAAATATTTTTTCTTAAGTTTTTAAATGCAATGTTTTTTAAACTTTTTAGGAGCTTCTGTATAAAAAATTTCATCAAAATCCGTTATGTCGATAATGAGAAATTCAAAATTCGAAAAAATCGTTCTATGGTAGGTACAGTCAGTAATATCTAGATTTAAAAATTTTTTTTATTAAATTATAGATCGTAAAGATTAATCAAAAGAAAAAAAATTGTAGCAAAATTCTCGCAACAGTTTTCGAGAAAAATACGATTTTCGAAAACCATTTTTTAAAATTTGTATGGAAGGTACGTTAGTTTTAGATAAAACAAATTTTTTTTCTCAAATCTTGTAGATTATGTCAAGTTTGAAAAAAATCGAGCATGGGGATTTCGAAATATTGAGTTTCCAAAAAAAAATTTTGAATTTTATTTTTTAAATCCAAAAAATTAAAAATTGAAAATTTAAATATGTAATAATATTTAAACTTTGGCATAAAAAAAATTATTTAAATCGGCTGTACCGTTTTCGAGAAAATCAAAAACAAAAAAAATGGACCCAGGGGGGCTACCAAAAATAACAATTTTTTGTAAAATTTTTTTCAACCATTAGCTAGTTTTAACCAAATGAAATATTTTAAATTTTTTTTAAAAAATTCTGTGGACAGTTTTTGAGAAAAAAAATATTTATAAAATTTCGAAAAAAAATCGTATGGCAGGTACCGTTACTTTTGGTCTTAAAAAAAAACAGAAAAAAACGTCCGGGGGGAAAAATTAAAACCCATATCTACCAAGTTTGAAGAAAATCGGCCGAGCCGTTTAGGCTGTAGTCGAACCGACAGACAGACAGACAGACAGAATTGCAAGACCCACTTTTTTGGTCTTCGCTATCATCGTAATGTCAACTTTGATCAAAATCTCGAGTTCTATTTTTTTTACGAATGCATAACTTGCCTTATAGTACCTATAAGCTATAAGTCGCAAGTAAAAATTGAATTGAGAACACGAAAGAAGTGGGTCGGGCCATTCCGTCTGTATAGCTGTACATTAAACTACAGGCTCAACTACTGGAGGTTTTTTCCTCAAACTCGGTACTTAAGGGTCTTCAGTGATTCCCTAGCCTAGAGAAATTGAAAGTTTTCTGTTAGCTCCAAAATTAACGGTACCTGTTATAAGCCGTTTTTCAAAATCTTATTTATCTCGAAAACGGCTCTTACGATTTTGATAAGAAAAAATTTAGGAAAAAATGTTATCAACGGTACCTGTCATAGAACGTTTTTTTTTATTTTCGACTTTATCATTGACGGTTCTAACGGTTTTGACCAACATTTTTATCCTGGAGCGTTTTTGAATTTAAAATAAAATTGTATATAAAAATATTCAAAAAAATATTGTTTGAGTTTTGAAAAAAAAAAAAAATATTAATTTTTTCTTCAAAACATGTAAACGATTATTTTTGAAATTATTTGCTAAAATCTATGTTATTGAATACTTTATATTCGCTTCCCAAATTTTCTTCGAGAAATATTTTAAGGAAATTTCTTATATAAAAAATTAATTTAATGTGGTATGAGTAGTTAATTTTCGTGGTTGGTTTTCTCCTCATTTGGTCCACTTCGCACATATTAGAAATTATCAATCGGAGAATTTTTCTTTGGAAATAGCCCAGTATCAGCTCGTCCTTTCTCGCAGTTCAACACTCAGACCCGCCGAAAAACAGGAATGATTGTATTATGGTTCGTGAGAAGTTTTGAATCTTATTTGCATCGCGAACAAAAAGTAATAACGATTTGCTATTGTAATTCTTCATCGAATCTTTACTAAGGTGCATTTTTTGTTGAAGTTAATACTAACTTTGAGGCAAATTGACTTCTTAAATACTTTGTAGTTGTTACTATCAATAGGGAAGTTAGGCCCTAGTCATGAAAAGGAGACTGAAACAATCCCATTATAGCACACCCCCTAGCCGAAATATTGTACACGTTTAAAATTGTTTAAAGGTGCTATTGTCTAGCTTTACATTACACCACATATTTTAAAATGTCGTGCGACACACTGAATCTTTATCAATTTTCCCGTGATCCCAGTTTTCGCAATTACCATATTGAGCTCCTAATGACAAATATTACTGGTGATTCTAGACTAAAAATTTTAATCTGTGATCGGTCTGCCATTCCTGAGGCTGGTATTTCCGATTATAATTTTTCTGGATGACTTAAGACGTTCACAAAACAATTCAGATAAAATCCTATATCAGAAGCTTAGGACGAATATGGCTCAATTGATTTAGCAGGATATTGTATTTTTTTTTTGTAAATGGGACATAAACAATGCATTTACTTCCATCCACCTATACTTCCCAAGTAACATTTTTCATCTCATAAGAAACTCCAAGAGTTCAGCTAAGACTAGTTAAGAGGAGCTAAAAGTAATCTTAAAGAATACTACGAGATTCTTTTAAAACTGTTAAAAGCCTTAAATGGCCTAGTTATGAGAGGCTCTTCCTACTCATAGTAGCAACAGAAGTTTCTTTATGGGATGACAGATGCACGTTTATATTAAAATTGCACTTCTAAGGCTCTAATAGAGATCGGCAAAATCCTATTACGAGAAAGAGAACAGAATATTTGAAAGCTTAATAAAGAAAGAAACAAAATACTTTTTAAGTTTGTGTGTATACATAATTTCATATGCCAACAAACTGATAGGCTGATAGTATTTATTTTGTAAGTCTATCAATTATTTTATTAAAATGGCGATGCATTATATTTATTATTTTGCACATATGGGAACCGAAATGTAAATGCGGTTGAAATTGTATCTACTAATTCTAACATTTAACGTCGAAAAAACACAAAGCGCCTTCAAAATAAAGCATATCTATTTAAATTATTTTATTTATAACTTTTATCGGAAAAAGAGTTACTATATATTTTTTTCGTAAGCAAATAAAATCCGAATTAACTTTGAAATCTGTTTTGTTTTTGCTTAGGTCATGGGTCATTTGCTTGTGAGAGTTAATAGGAAACCAAAAAAGTCAAATTTAATATAAAATATTCCAAATTACACACTGAGAGGCTTATGCTGCATTTACAAGAGTAATACAGTTTCATCTTTTATGTAATGCAACATAAAAAATACATATTTTTATTCAATTTTGCATGAAAAGATAGTAGTAGCAATAAAGTCTCCAAGATGTTAATGTATTTAGTTTAAATTAAAATAAGTTACACAAAATATTTTATAATAAATAATTTCTAATTTATACGTTAATATACCAAATTTTAAGAAATATGCCTACCAAAGATCAATAATTAACAACAAAAGTAAAATTATAAACATAGAACAAAAAGGTAAGTTTCTCATAGAGACAAAAATATCTGTTCTGACATGCCTTTGACATTGTTTTGAAGACGCCGACTGTTTTGAGAGCCCAGTTTTAAATGAAAGAGCTTCATCTGCATTCGATGTTGTGCATATAACGCGATATTTTTTCAGTTTTGACAGCCTGAAAGATTCTGATTTTTTTCCAACTTCTTAAAGCAGCAAAATTGACGGTAGTAATTATAGCGAAGATATTCAGCAAGTAGCTATTTTTTTGGAAAGAAACTTATGTGATGATCAGGAAATTTTGGTGAGTAGTACAGTTTGTGAAGGGATTATTATACCCGAAAAGAAGACGAGCATCTTAAAGAAAGCAGAGCCACAACGAAATCAAAACGAAATACCGGAAGAGCCTTCACACAAAATACTGTAAATGCTATGTAAACCAGATTATCGCATGAAGTGTAAGAAGACCAAATAAATATTATTCAAAAATATTGGGCGCTAGGAAACTATAATCTTAGACACACATATGTAAGTGGTCTGATTGTTGTTTTTTAAACGAAGACAAAAACGAACGCAAAACCATCTTACAAACACAGACTTTGCGAAAATGGCAAAGGAAAGGTTTATTTGGCGCAAAACATCGGAAGGCAAGAGAAAGTTTGTTTGGCAAAAAGTTAAATGGTTGCGTTTTACCAATAATTTTGAAACTATACAATACAAAACAAGTCTTTGATGAAACGAAGAATTTGAACATCTCAACATTAAAAAGCGGGGAAACAATCACTTTCGCGTTGATGAAATTCCAATTTGTTACTCCGGACCTAATATCAGAAGGAAAGAAAAGAAAAAACACTTATTAGAATTACTGCCTGTTATTGAAAAATCTTACCACGACTTCTTTTTGAACCTTCAATCTGACAAAATTAAAGATATTCATCCTGGTTTAAATGATGATTGAAATGAAGATGAAAATAAAATCTTAAAATGTCTTCTTTATAATTGTTGTTGTTTTTAAACAACTTTTAGAACCAGTTGTGAGAGACATTAAGTGAATCACCTAATACAATATTATAATATAATTTATATTTTTGTTTTAAACATAAAAGATATACCTACTTCAAAATTAAATTAAAAAAATCGTCTTAAAGTCTTCTGGTTCGTTCTGTTGTGTGATTATTCAAGTACAGTACTTTAAGCTGCTTATGTAGTTACTTAAATTATTTTACATTTTTTTGAATAAGCTTAAGTAGAAATAAGAGCGCAAAATATGAAATATCATTTTTTTAAAAACATCTTATGTCACATAAGCTAAGTGTAAATCTTAAATCATTTTTTTGAAAAAGCTTAAGTTGAACTTGTTGAACATGTTTTTGAGTTGAAAAAAACATTTTTTAATTAACTGTGTGGTTGTTCTTAAAGAAAAAAGAAATATGGAAATTAAGGGTATTACAAGCATGTGTCCTGAAAAAAAAAATTGGTTAGTCAGGCATCAACATTTATTTAGTAATCACCAAAAAAGTCTTAAAAAAATAGTTCGCAAAACTTTATTTGATCATACTCAAAAATGATACAAATTGACTTAAGCTTTTTTAACTTATTGGCACAGATAAATAACAGACTTTGTCACTTACAACTCTCAACCATTCCCGTGTGAGTATTAACGCAGCACTTTTCATGGCAAGAGATTCTCTTGCTGCAAAATGCAGTACACCTTTGGAAAACGTTTTTGCAGTAGCTGAGGAACGCACACGTGACCTTCTGCATGTCTAACACAGAAATCGGGCAACTGGTTATCTACACTATACAGTACCAACAATATTCATACGCCTCATATGGAAATAATCACCTCATTTCATTTAAAATGTTTAATATTTTGATATCCATTTAAGGTCCTCAAAAGTTCAAGAGCAGGAACGTAATTAGGCTATCCCTCTCTCTGCCATATAAACGACCCTGGTTGATTTTAATGAGTCAGTTTTTTTTTTATAATTTATAATTGCTATCCAAACAAGTCTGTGCGGTTGCATAGCCAGAAGTGAATAGCTAAGGGTGATTCAAATGTAAGCAAGTGGTAAGGGCAAACAAAATGCAAGGATCCTCACCCCAATAAATGGAAATTCAAAGAAACTCTTATTAGAAAGAAGAAGCTCCTGTCAGTCTGTCAAAGAACTTTAATTATCCTCCGTCAATGCAAGAGGCTTATGCGCTCTGGAGGCACTCACTTTCAAGACACCATTATGTATAGCAAAAGGTTCATGACAAACTAAGATGTAAAGATATAAATTATTCGGAGTGCATAATACGAAAGTGGTCTTAAGTGAATGGAAGGCAAACGAAATTTTATTTGGATATAAAAAGAGTGATGGTTTGAGCTAAAATAAAAACAAACACTTCTAGTTGTTGGAAATGAAGTACTTACAAGAGCAATAATTAATTGAAGAAAGGCATTTGGGTGACAATTGCTTAGCTGTCAAGTAAGTTTTGAATATAAGAGCAATGGCATAAATACAACAGACATAAAATGCACGACTGGGTCGGACGAACTTGCTCCTATGTACGAGTAATAGACTAGGAATTTTAAAAACGAATGTTATTAGAGAAAACTGTTCATAAGGATAAAATGAATTTTTTAAATTCTTTTAGTATGTAGTAAGAGATAAAAACAGAATGCTTTCCAAATATGAATTTATGCAGGAACAAAAATTATAAGTCGTTGTAGTGGTTCCTTAAAAAAATAAGCTTTTATGTAAAAATTTTTTAAAACATTTTTAAGAAAAAATTTTGGTACGCCAACCTTAAGTTTTTGTTATTGTACGAATAAAAGTCTAATTTCCAAAAAAAAATACTAAGCCATTCTTGAGATATCGAATTTTTCAAAAAAAAAAATGAGAAATTCAAAATTCGAAAAAATCGTTCTATGGTAGGTACAGTCAGTAATATCTAGATTTAAAATTTGTTTAATTAAATTATAGATCGTAAAGATTACTCAAAAGAAAAAAAAATTTAGTAAAATTCTCCGAACCGTTTTCGAGAAAAATACGATATTCGAAAACCATTTTTTAAATTTGTATGGAAGGTGCCGTCAGTTTTAGATAAAACAAAGTTTTTTTCTCAAATCTTGTAGATTATGTCAAGAAACTTTTATTTGTCAAGTTTGAAAAAAATCGAGCATGGCGTTTTCGAAATATTGAGTTTCAAAAAAAAAATTTGAATTTTTTTTAAAAATCCAAAAAATTAAAAATTGAAAATTTGAATATGTAATAATATTTAAACTTTGGGGTAGCTTTGGCATAAAAAAAATTATTAAAATCGGCTGTACTGTTTTCGAGAAAATCAAAAACAAAAAAAATGGACCCAGGGGGGCTACCAAAAATAACAATTTTTTGTAAAATTTTTTTCAACCATTAGCTAGTTTTAACCAAATGAAATTTTTCAATTTTTTTTTTAAATTCTGTTGGACAGTTTTTGAGAAAAAAAAATATTTATAAAATTTCGAAAAAAAATCGTAAGGCAGGTACCGTTATTTTTGGTCTAAAAAAAACGTCCGGGGGGGAAATTAAAACCCATATCTACCAAGTTTGAAGAAAATCGGCCGAGCCGTTTAGGCTGTAGTCGAACCGACAGACAGACAGAATTGCGAGACCCACTTCTTTGGTCTTCACTATCATCGTAATGTCAACTTTGATCAAAATCTCGAGTTCGATTTTTTTTACGAATGCATAACTTGCCTTGAAGTACCTATAAGTCGCAAGTAAAAACAGTATTTAAAAGTAACACATGATGAAATTTCAACTTAAGTCGTTGAAAATAAAAGATAACAATGCAATGGAAGTCAAATTTTGTTGGAATTATTAAGTAACTTGTCAGCAGACTTCAAAAATCCAATAGGTGATTTATCAAATGAGAGCAATGTTCAATACAAAAAACTGATTCAAGCTCAGAGTTAAACGGAATGAGCTTTGCAGAAAAACAAAAAACCTGCGGTTAATATAACTTGATGCTTAGATGAACCCATTTTCTGTAAAATTTAAGCAACTCTCAATAGAGAAAGCTCTGACGGAATGGAATGTAGGATGAGGAAACCTAGATTTGTGCGATTTTGGAATTTATTTCTGCAAAGGAGCAACCCTTAATTGAATAGTCGTAGAGGACTATGTTGTCACTATTAATAATACTACAACGAGCGTGTGATACGACTTAAGCACTTTAAAAAAAAATTATAGCGGAAGAATTCTAAAGACGGTTGTGTCTTTACTTCCAATCAGGTTTAAATACTTGGTGATTTGATTAGCTTACTTCGGCTACTCTGACATATCTAGAGCTTATGTTAGGATGTTTAGTGTTTTTAAAAGTTGTTTAAAAAGGGATGGTGGTTCAGTGAAAAAGATCAGCGAGAAAATAGTTTTTTTTGTCTAGAAGAATATAGCTCTCAGCTCTAACAAAAAAAAAGTCAAACAACTGCTTGATTATATTAAGAGCGGAACGCAGCTTTTTTGAATCATTGAACGTAACTTTGTAAACGAACGATTTGGAATATTAGGTGTGTTTTTTTCGCAAGTCCATTTATAGAATTGTAAAAAATTGTAAAAAAAAACGACATCGGGACTTAGGAGCTTTTTTTCCACATAACTGGAAGCACTGTGTACGCTATGACATTTGTCAGCTATATTGACGACTAGCATCAACCAGCATCCAAAAACGTCACTTTTGACGTCTCTGAGCAAATTATCGATAACATATATAGCTAATACTATTTTGGCATCACCATTTTTATCGGGTCTTAGATTAACTCTCGAAAATTATCTGGTCTTAGCTAACTCTGTATAGATTTGAGTAGTTGTTGCATTTGCATGTAAAGCGCTTAGTCCCGATGTCGTTTTTTTCTACAATTTTATATGGACTTGCAAAAAAAACACGCCTATTAATTTCAAGTGATTCATCGTCTGCTTACACAATTTTTATGGACTCTCTCAAGCTCAAGAAACATATAACATCCGCTTCCTCTTTTCTAACTACAAAAAATACTGTTAAACATCTTTAGCCCTGGATATCTAGATCTGTTGTAAATAAAGTTACGAGAAAAAATAAACTAAGATTAAGATGCAAAAAGTATCCTGCCGATCAACGTTTAAAAAACGGATATAAAAAATTGTGTGGTGAATTAAAAAAGGAAATTTATATTTGCCGTTACACCTATTACCGTGATAAATTCAGCTCTGCACAGGATAATCTTAAAAATGATCTTAATCTTAGAAATGAATGGCGTGTAGTAAATAATTTACTGAACAAATCTTCTGTTTCTAAGAAACCTGCTGTTCTGCATGTGAATAATTTAATTGTCTGTAATAAGCTTGATATTGCTATTGCTTTTAATTTCTATTTCGCTAGTGATGGTTGTAATTCTATATCAAGTAATTTATGTTGTAGTTGTTCTCCTGTTTGTCAAAGTACTGAGAATATTCAAAGCAGCAGTTTTATTTTTCAGCCCATAACTACATTTGAAATACTGAAAGTTATTGGGAGCTTACGTTATTCGTTTTCGTGTGGAGCTGATGGTATTTCAAATTATGTACTCAAAAAAATTGCTTTTTACTTAGTTGATGTTCTAGCTTATGTTTTCAATCAGTGCGTTTATGATGGTAAATTTCCTGAAGAGCTCAAGTGTGCTGATGTCTTGCCTTTATTTAAAAAGGGATCTGCTACTGAAATTAGTAATTACAGGCCTATTTCACTTCTTTCTGTATTTAGCAAAATTTTTGAAAAACTTATGAAAAATAGGATTACGTGTTTTTTAAATAAAACTAAGTTTTTTAATACAGCCCAATATGGTTTTTTAAAAGGCAAATCGACGGAAGATGCACTGTTACAATGTCTCATCTCGATGAGAAAAAATGTGTAGAAAAAGCTGGTTTTAGAGGATTTATTCTTAACCGGTTTAGGTTTAGGCATAGAGTGAAGATTGATGATACAAGGAGTGACGCAATGTTTCTTAAATTGGGTATTCCACAAGGTTCTTTCTTGGGTCCAATTTTATTTTTGGTATACATAAATTCGCTTTTTACTTGGGGTTTCAAAGGCTCGACGACAGCTTTTGCGGATGATATTGCGCTTTCTTACGGTGCTAATAGTCCTTTAGATCTGATTTCAAATATTAATTTTGATCTTGACTTATTGTGACTTTGGTTTTTTGAACATTATTTGGTAATAAGCTCCAAAACCAAGATAATGTTTTATAGCTTATCTTCATCTAGATTGTTAGATCCAAATGTTTATTTCCACGCGCTTGAGTGTCGTAGATATAATTTATTCACTTGCAATTTGTTCGTCTGGCTTCTCCTCACCTTCTTTTCTTTGTGATTTGACTTGTAGTGATAAATGTTTTGTAGTTGAGAAAGTCAACGAGTTCAAATATTTAGGACTGACTTTAGACTCTTGTATGTCTTTTGAAAATTATGCTGAATCCCTGAAAAAGTATTTCTGCTATACCCTGCGTCATTTTTATTATTTACGAAACGTGTGCTCAACTAAGCTATTAAAGATAATTTATCATGGTATTTTCCATTCCAAGCTACAATTTGGAATTGCTTGCTGGGGTGGTATTTATCTTTATAAAATACAACTAATTTTGATCTTACAAAAATATGTCGTTAGATTAATTTGTCGTAAGTCTCGTAGGCATTCTAGTTTTTCTCTGTTTTCTCTTAAAATTCTTCCAGTGCGTCAGTTATATTGTTTTAAGACGTTAAAAATATTCTTTATGAAGTCTGGTAATCTGAATTTTCGAGATACAATCTTCGTGGAAACCTTTCGAACTTATTTTATGTACCTGTTCTTCATACGACTGCGTATCATAATTTTTTTTTCTATTATGTCTTATCGGCTATATAATACCCTTCCTCAATCAATTAGGATGATCACTATACCTGGAGTGTTTCTCAAAAATGCTAAAACTTGACTTTTTTCTTTAGACTATATAGCTCTGGAATCACATATTTCTGATGTTTTGGTTTAATTGTCAACTTTATTTTTTGTGTGTTGTTTATTGCATTTTATAAAATGATTGTATTGCATAATTCTTTTTAACTTTTATAATTTTTTAGATATTGTAGTTATTTGAATTATTTATGAATTTTGTTGACCAAGTTCAATATTAAATTTTGTTAAAGAGTTATCAAGTTTGATTCTCATCGGCTGTGTTGGTCGTATTGTTTAATAAATGAAAGATTATTTCATTTTCCTTTTCCCAACGTTTCGACGGTGGTTGCCGTCTTCTTCAGGGGAGATCTTTATTTAGTATACAAAAATTATAGTTATGTAGTAGAAATCGAACAAGGAATTAGAAATTAAAATATTGTTTTGGCCAAATTTTCTCAAGGAGTAGCGTACCCTTCAACGAACTTTTTACAAATGATTCTATTTGCGAAATCACTTAAGTCCCGCTAAAGACATTCGTTACATTCGTAGCGATTTAAAGTAGTAAAATAGCTTGTGTGGACTTAAGCTGTTTCATAAAACTGAGTTTGACTCGCAATGACTTTTTTTAAAATGGCTTATGTCGAAATAAGATGTTAAATGATTCAATTTCCTTTGGTTTAAACTTTAAAGTAACTTATGTCGACTCAAGCTATCATTTTCTTCTGGTTTCGAAATATAATAAGGGCTTACGTCATGACTTTAGTCATTTTAAAAAATATATTTTCATTTTGTTTTGATAAATTTGGGATCAAGGAAGACATAAGCTGTTATACAAATGCATTTTTTGTCCATTTTAACATAAGCTCTTTTGATTTTTTTAAATTTAACGGCTATTATTCGTCGTAGAGTAACGAGACCCAGACTAGATGAAAGATAATCAAAATTCAAATTATGTGAAACTAAAAACACGATTTTCGCTTATGTCGACTTAAGCTATTTTAACTTATTGGCACAGATTTATTTACGTAATTTATAAACGGCCTTTTTGGAAGTAATGTTGGACAGTATTTTTTTTTTTGCAATAAAAGGAGATACCAGATTTTTACAAGAAAGTCGAAAAAAAAAACAGTTCGTCAGAGACGTTTTTGAGATAAATTGACTGGTATAATCATTTTAAGAGCTAAGACCCAACCCGATTTTGTTTGATTTGTTTCAAAAGGAATTCATGAAAATTGTCGCCAACTATGGTCTACTTTTCTTCCTAAATGTTTAAAATAAAAATTTTGAAAACTCTTAACATACAATTAAAGTTCAATTTACAAGTTGGCGTCAATTTGCATTATAAAAGAGAAAACTTGCGGAAAAGTTAGTCAAATTGATATTGTTCAGCCTATTTCACATGACATGAAAAGAGATAGCTATGTGCTAGCGAACGGACGTGTAAATTTTTTGCTGTCTTAGATTGTTTAACCCCAACAGTGTAAAGTGCCTTATTTAAGTAAATTTTGTTTGCTAAATTAAAATAACTATATTATTGCATAGCACAAGAGTTTTTTCGTGAAAAAAGTAAAGTGAACACCCAAGAGGAATCGTATTTAACTTTTGCTGTTTTTCCCTTATAATAGGATCTTGCTTTTTTTTTTTCTTTTACGGCCTTTGTTCTTTGGTGAAATAAAATAAAATAATAAAAACACTACTACTAGCACATTAATGCCTCTTTCGGAAAGAACTAGGTCCAGAAATCCACTCTTAAAGTCCAATATGAGTACCCCCATTACATCTCGCACTTTGTCAAACTCACCTTATCAAAGTAAGCTCATAAAAAAAATGAGAAAACGACTTCCAAAACTCCCCCTGCCACTCTTGCTTCTTCTTCGAATGTTGCTGTTCCTGCTACCAAAAAGAATGTTCCTGTTGCTACTGTTCCTGTTGCTACTGCTGCTGTTGTTGCTGTTTCTGCTGCTGCTGTAGAGGCTAAGTTTTATGCAAATGAAGAAACTGCCCTTATGTCTACTTCTCCACCTCTGACCCACACTCAATTATTACAAAATTTGAGTACGCAAGGTGAGTCCATTTTGGGAAGGTTATCCACACTTGAAGAAAACTTAACGAACAGAATGGATAATATAGAAAAAAATATGTCTGACAAGTTAGAGATATTCACTCTCGATCTCACTAATTTAAAAGAAAGGGTCACACAACTTGAAAAACAATATGCCGAAATTAAAGAACTTCGCACAGATGTCAACAAAACCAATTTGAAAATGGAACACTGCGCGAACACCTCGGATGTAAGCAATGCAACAAACACTTTGCACACAGAACTTGAAAGTTTAAAATTGAAATTCCAAACACTAAGCATCAATAATCTAGCTGCTGATGCTATTCTTATTGGAGTACCATATACCGAGAATGAGCAACTAAAACACTTCTTTAATTTGTTGTGTCATTCAATACATTTTCAACCACCAACAATCTCCGGAATATTTAGATCCAAACCACGCACAACATCAGCTATAATTATTAAATTCTTTTCCGCCAGTGACAAAAGAAGTATGATTAAAGCACTCTCTGAATTCCGCAAATCCAATTCACGACAATTGTGTTTAAGAGACATTGATCCGAATTACAACCATACCAACACACCGATTTATATTCATGAGAGCTTAACAACCGAAAATAGAGAGATTCTTCGGAATGCTATTCAACTTAAAAAAAGAAAATTACTAAACTCTGCCTTCACCGCCCGTGGACTTGTCCATGTCACAGTGAACAAAAATGAATCAGCCATCTGCATTAAAAGCTTGCAAGAACTAGATCAGCTTACCTTTATACATCTACATAATAGTACCGCTCCCAATCTTCAATCGTCGCAGCATATCATGCACCAATATGAAAACGAAAACAATAACAGATCGAACAACAAAACTAATGATGCCATACCAGGAAATGATGACTAATCAGTGTTGCCATTTTATGCTCTCTGTTATCTCTATCAAAAATTTATTTTTTATATTTTTATTTTTTGCTAATTTTATTTTAAATTCTATTAACGCTTTTTTCACTTTATTTCTTATAATTTTTCCTCGAGTATTTTTTTCATTTCTATTTTTCTCATACATATATATATCTTTTTCTTTACTTTTTCTGAATACTATTATTCTTATAATACTATTCGAAATTATTCTTCTTTTTTTATTTTTCTCTTCTTCTTCAGTTATTGGTTCCTTACGTTTTTCTTTGCATAATGCCATTCTTAGATGTTTCTATGGTTCTTTTTCGGCTGCTTTTTCTCAATTTGTTGCTTTTAATTCTAAATTAAATGACATCGTTTTATGACGCTGCTAATGGCAATGCTAATTTCAAATCAGCACACTTAGTGATGAGTTACCTGTCCAAGGCAAGGAACGGTTTTAAAGTTTGCCACTTTAATGCCAGAAGTCTTAATGACTCCAAGTTTGATAACATTAAAGAAATTTTCAATGGTGTGGATGTAGATGTGATATGTGTAAGTGAAACGTGGTTTAATCCTAATATTCCTGATTATGTTCGCAGCTTACCCAATTACACTCTAATCCGGAATGATAGATGTACTACTACAGTTGGTGGAGGGGTTGCAATTTATTGTAGGTCAACTCTTAAATGTAAAATTTTGAGCAAATCAGACTCAACTGGGATTGAATATATTATCTTGGATGTTTATGACGCCAACGAAAAATGTTTGGTAGCTTGCGTATACAATCCGAATAGAAGTTGTTCACCGGCTCCTTTCTTCACTGCATTAGAATCCTTCTTAATTTCTTATGAAAACATTATTGTTTCTGGCGATTTTAATGCTGATCTTCTTAAAGTGGACTCACGTTCCTTTCAGCTCCTTGATGCTGGTGCTGCCTCAGGGCTGAAGGTTGTTAATTCTTTTCCAACAAGATACGCACCTAATTGCTCACCGAGTCTTCTAGATCTTATAATTGTATCCGATCCAACTTATGTTCTGCTAAATGATCAACTGTGTCTTGATGGTATTTCAGATCATGACCTAATTTTTTGTACCTATGATATTGACTTCTCTCATTCCCAAACTCCTACTTCATTTACATATAGAGACTTCAAATCAATTAATCATGAATTGTTGTGTTCAGATGCAAGTTGTTTACCTTGGTATGATTGCTTGAACATTATAAGTGTAGATAATAAACTCGAATATATTCTTAACTTTATCAAAGAACTTTTCGATAAACATGTCCCTCTGAAAACGGTTGTCATAAAAAATAAAAAATGTCCATGGTATAATTTAGAGGTTCAATCTGCAATTAAAAGTCGCAGAAAGTTCTATTTAAAATGGAGGAAGTCCCCAAATACTGATACCTGGAGAATATACTGCTTTATGCGTAATAAAGCAACCTCAATCACGCAATTAGCTAAACGAAATTTCTTCGCCTCAAAGCTCGACACAACCTTACCCCCCAAACAACTCTGGGCTAACCTACGCGAAATTGGTGTTGGAAAACGCCAAATCTCTAAATGTGAGCTTAGTGCGAGTGTACTTAACACACAGTTCACAGCTACCGCCCAAATTCCGAGTAGTTTTAGCGCAAAAAGTGAATTGATATATGAACATGATGATACTTTTGACTTCGAGGTTGTCTCGGAGGATGAAGTCATTAACATGTTTAAAACTCTTAAGTCTGAAGCTATTGGTGAAGACGGAATTCCTCTTCGATTTCTTAAGTTAATTTTTCCATATGTTAGTAACCCACTTACGCATCTCTATAATCACTGCATTGTTTCTTCAACGTTTCCAACTTTATGGAAAGCAGCTAGGATTACACCTGTACCTAAAAAGTCAGTACCCATAGAACTGTCCGACTATCGTCCCATAAGTATCTTACCTTGCTTATCAAAGGTCTTGGAGAAGATTCTAGCGAAGCAAATAATAGAACATCTTAACACAAAAAGTCTGCTATCTCCATATCAATCTGGGTTCAGAGCAAACCACTCTTGTTCCACAGCAATGGTTAAAATTCTCGATGATATCAGACAGGAATTCGATCAAAATAATTTGACTGTTTTATGCTTGCTGGACTTCTCTAAGGCCTTTGACAAAGTCAACCATGGTGTTCTATGTGAAAAAGTTAGGCACTATTTTGGGTTTTCTGAGCTGGCTGACTTCTTAGTAAAGAGCTATTTATATAACAGGACTCAGCGTGTTGTGGTTGGGGATGATTGGTCACGGCCTAGTTTCTTGAGAACAGGTGTTCCACAGGGCTCTATACTGGGCCCAATTCTCTTCTGTCTATTTATAAATGACCTGCCTTCTGTTTGTGAAAATGTCTCCTTTCATCTTTATGCAGATGATATACAGATCTATCTTTCAAGGAGAATTGGTTTGATTGATGACTTTATTTTTCGCATCAACGAGGATCTTATATCCATCTGTAAGTGGGCTGAGGAAAATGGTTTAACGCTTAACCCTAAAAAAACCCAGGCTTTGTTGGTATCTAAGAAGGAGTACAATACGGAACACCTCCTCACGATATCCTTATATAACTCAAGTGTCTCTTATGTAAAATCTGTGACCAGTCTTGGCTTCAAAGTGACGAATGATTTATCTTGTAGGGATCAAATAAACTTTGTAGTGGGACGAATATATGGAACTCTAAGGAAACTTTGGATATCAAGTAGTTTTACACCTACTGACACACGACTACGCTTGGTTAAAACGCTTCTTGTGCCGATTATTTCATTTTCTGAACTTGTTTATCCTAAACTGGATTCTATGTCCGAGCACAAGCTGAATGTGGCATTTAATGATATGACAAGGTATGTATATGGTCTACGTAGATACGACCACATATCTCCCTATAGTACCAAAATTCTAAATTGCACACTATCCAAATATACAAATTATCGAAACTGTATATTCTTGCATAAAGTGATTCACACAAAAACGCCTCTGTATCTTTACGAAAGAATTAGCTTGTGCCATTCTTCTAGAACAGGTAATATAATAACACCGTCTTTTAAGTACCTTAACTCCTCACGGTTGTTCTTTGTTAATAGCATTCGCCTATGGAATTCTCTGCCAATAAGGATTAAACAAATCAGGGAAATTACAAACTTCAAAACTGAAGCATTTAAACACTTTTCAAATGTGCATTTATAGATTTAAAATTTTTACAGAAGAAGGTGAAGAATTATAGAAGAATGGGTGGAATTTTGTTGCAGAATTTTGTTCTATAATAAATTGATATATATATATGTATATTAAAAAATAAACAAAAAAAAAAAATTGTTATAAAAATGTTATTAATTTTGAATAACTTTATTTGATTTTATTTTAATTTGTATAAAATACTATAAAAGACTTACGTCTTACTGTATTATCCAATAAACATTTATTTACAAATGTTCACTAAATGCATTTAATAATTTATATGTATGAAGTATTTACTCACTGTAGATATCAATCTTTCGAAATAGTATAGTTGTCAATTTATATACATTTTTATAAAACACATTGTTCGAAAATGTTAACTTCCTATCGCCATTTTCCTTTTATATATACTTGTACTCCAAAGAGGTTAAATAAAGTAAAATCGTATATCATAAAATTCAATAAATTATTTTCCTTTTAATCAAAAAAAAATTATTAAAACATATTGGAATATAAAAGTAATCAAAAAAGCTTGGTTACAACTAATTCAGATATTAAGCCTAGTACTCACCTAGCGTGAAATGAAAAATAAATACGTTCCAAATTACACACGAAGTATAAAAATGAAAATAGAATAAACTTTTCCACGTGAATTTTTGATACTCACTTTGAATGAAAAAAAAATGACAATTATTTTTAAACTGATTCGTTCTTTCTGTTTATAAATTTTCAATTTTTTGTTTTGAAACAAAATATTCAAATCAACTGACAAACGTCACAGTTTTCCACGTTGCCTTAAACTTTTTCCTGATGGTTGTACATTGAGAAATGAAAATCATAGCGTGGAAAAAGTTGTGGAACATATTTGTTTTTCCAATCCACATTTTAGTACTCACCTCTCGTTGCGGATTTCATGCCAGTGAACTAGCCGTCACATTTATATGAAATTTTCATTTTCACTTGAACTGAGTACTAGGCTTTAGACGTTAAATTATTTCTTCGTTTATTGCAAGCAGTGATGGTAAGATATTAAAATGCGTCAACGGCCTTGGCTTTGATGAAAGCATCGCTTCCCATCGATCAGCGAAATCAAGCATCATTGCGTATGGTTATTACTTGGATGGGGGACCGTTCAAATACCAACCGTGTGCTGTTGATATGTGTTTCTTCTGTTGTTCTTTCTTTCTGTCTATCTCTCTCTGTTGTATTGCCTAAGCCGATGGCCTCAGCTGCCAGTGCTTTAAGTGTCTCTACTTCGTATATTTATCTATCTAGTGTATAATATGTAATGTAATGTATTAAAATGCTCTTGGTCGTTTTTTGCTGTTTTTGAAAAAAACCTGGTTCGGTAAAGAATGCAAGCTAGCGCTTGCAGCCAAAAGTCTATTGAGGGCTGTAGCAACAGGGGGATGTTTGAAAGTGCTACTGAAGTGTAAAAAAATCTACCCAGGCTACAAGGTCAGAACTGAACCCTGTCGGGAGAGACGAGAGTGGGAATTTTGTAGTAAGCGCACAGTCGGTACTGAGAATCTTGAAACAATACACTTCTAGATTGCTAAACGGCAAAAGTGAACTAGCTTGCGCTATTGGACAGAGTGATCTATTCATCCGACTTAAATTAAGTGCAGTAATCGATAGACAAGCTTAAAGTATAGAAGGCTGCTGGAGTGGATGGCTTGCCAGATAATCTATTCAAAGCAGATTGAGATGACTTGGTAGTAGGGAGTATACACAAACTTTTCACCAAAATTTTGTATGATCAAAGTATATCCGATGAATGGAAACCCGGTATAGTGTTCTCCATCCACAAAAAAGAAGATACTCTGCCTCATGGTAATAACAGAGAAATAAATCTCCCTAACGTTGCATATACATAGTCCTGCCATAAGTTCTGTCCCTGACAAAAACACGTTTTATTTAAAAAATAAAAAAGCAATCAAAATTCTTTTTACGCCATTTATGTAGTATTAAATTTACAATATAAATATATAAGAAATTATTCAAAATGCCCCCCCTTAGCCTTCAAACAATTCCTTAAACGACCGCCTCGCGTCTATCGCCGCACGCACGACTTCCAGTGCAAACGAAACTACTGTCTTCAACAAATCACCTTTGAAAGCTCAATACTTCGGTGAGGCTTACAGCAAGCCTTCTTCTCCAAAGTGTTCCACAACCGGTAGTTCAGCGGATTAAGATCGGGGCTGCCCGAGGGCCAATCTTCTGCGGCAATAAACTCTGGTAAATTGTCCTTAAGCCATTGTTGTGTTGTTTTTGCTTTGTTGGCCGGCGCAGAATCTTGCTGAAATATCCAGTGCTTGCCAGCCGGGCAGCCCCGATCTTAATCCGCTGAACATTTTGGAGGAGAGGGCTTGCTGTAAGCCTCACCGAAATATTGAGTCTCTCAAAGCTGTTTTGTTGAAGACAGTAGCTTCGTTTCCACTGGAAGTCGCGCGTGCGGCATAGACGAGTGGCCGGATCGTTTAAGAAAGTGTTTGAAGGGTAAGGGGCGGCATTTTGAATAATTTCTTATACATTTATATTTTAAATTTAATACTTAACAAATGGCGTAAAAAGAATTTTGATTGCTTTTTTATTTTTTAAAATAAAACGTGTTTTTGTCAGGGACAGAACTTATGGCAGGACTAGGTAAAATCCTGTCATCTGTTCTGTTTTATAGCCTTAAACTATTTGTCAACGATCTGATCGGGCCGTATGAGTGTAGTTTTCTCAGCAAATCAAGCATCGACCAAATGTTCACACACAAGGAGTGTCAAATCGAAACACACTACCTATTTATTGAGTTTAAAGTTACATATGATAGAGTTGACAGAGACGAATTATACAGAGCCATGTCGCATCTCGGCATCCCTGCCAAACTCGTCTGCTTGTGCAGGATGGAAAAATCTCACTGCTCCGTGGCAAGGTGACGCATTATCATGCAACCTCCATAACATAGTTCTTACCCAAGCAACACAATTGCCTCTTACAGATATCTTAAAAAGTTATTTTCCAAGTGTTTTCAACCCTTTGAACAATCTTAAAGAGGTCTGCAATACCCAAAAAGGCCTTAAAGAAAAATGTATAAAAATTGTCTTTCTCTTTCACGCAAATACAAACTTAATGATATTCAAATAAAATGGATTGACTAAGTAATATAAATACACGAACATTTTTTTTTTTTTTTTTTTTTTTTATAATCTACCCGCGCTCAAGGGATTATGATTACCCTTTAAATGTTTCAACACAGCGCGGCGTGAAGTAAATGAAGAGAAAGAAGGATAGGAAAGATGTGTGGCACAATGTTCTGAGACTGAAGGTTGTTGTCCCAGATATTTTATCTCCAGGGATGGCGGCTGAACTAAAGCGGAGAAATGCCATGTCTTATTTCTATGTCACTTATAGTTCACATTATTTTATTCGTAGTCATCCTTGTTGGGCATACTAGTTTAACTCAATTACATGTTGTTAGTGTTATGCCTGAACAACATGCAACGAGTAAACTAGCAACCCATTTATGACAATTTTTAGCAGGCTTTTAATGGAATTAAAACGGCATAGACGACGGCAGGGATCGAACCTGTGATCATGAGGTTGACAGGCGAGCACACATCCATCGCGCCACGGCCACCCCACTAAGCATTACATGGCGAATTCTTTCCTTCAATAAATTATGACTGGATTTACGATATTCATTGTATACCTATCCTTTTTATGATTGTGTGTTTTGCTTTGCGACAGAAGATTTAATTTGAAACCGCATACTCTACCCTACTTGAAATTAACGCGCCTTCGAATAGTATTTACAAAGAAATATTCAGAAAAATAATGTTATAATAATAAAATTCCCTCAGAATAAAAAAGAAAAGACGTTTATAATATGCAATAGATATGGCCGATTCATGTATCTGTATGTATCGAAGGTTTTTTTTTTGTTGGATCTGAATAATTTTAAAATGTAAAATAATTTCAGCAAATAAATACAACTTAAAAGGTTTACAAACTGAGCGACATATTAGCACTTACGTCTTTAGAATTTTGTATGAAATAAAATTAAATCAACTTTTTTTTATTGTAGGTATATGGTGATGCTAAGATCTCCTTTATACTACAAAACACGAAGAAACATAATAATTGTTTGAAGAATGATTCCGGATTTTTATTGCATTTTTTTCAAAATTTAAATGTAAGTTGACAGGTTTTATACATCTTACAGAGAAAAGATACAAAAAAACATACTTTATGAAAATAAGTGAAAATATATGTCATTCCTTAATTTGTGTTAAATCCCTGGATTATAAATCTGTTAGAAAGATATGCTAATTTGACATTTTATTGTTGCGTCAACATTCTATCAAGATACAAAATATTGAATTTAATTGTCAACCGACTAAAGAATCACTGAAAATTCAGAAAATTTGATATTATACATAATCAAAATAATACCCATTATTAATTTTATTTCAATTTGAATTTGATTTCAACATTTCTTTAATATTCTGCCAAAGTTCTTCAAATAACAACATTTTCTTCTTTCAATTACTTACATCCGTAGAAACTGGCACCCTTCGTATAGTAAACGATAAAACATATAATAATTTTATCTTCAATATACGTTTAACAATGTCACCTTTACAAAATATATGTATTTTATACAGATACGCCACCCATTTGTTAAGAACTCTTTAAAATATCTTAAGCACTTCACGATAAGATATCGAAACTGAAATTCAAATTCAAAGAGTGAAAAAAGTGTAAACAAAGAGTAAAGGATGAAGATATGTAGCTGTTTACAATCAGTCAAATTCAAAGAAAAAAAGAGCAAACAAAGTGTTAGCAAAGAGTAAAAGAAAAAGATAACAAATTCACAACAATTAGGCTAGGCGCGCACATTCAATTTTTAGTTTCGCAACTGCAAGTTTGTGTTTTGACACAAACTAAACGATTGCCTAAAATGAGTTCGCTATTTTGTGTAACATATGGTCACGGCCATGGTCTTATAACGTTACATTATACGTGTTTTTTGCTTATTACTCGAAAACTGCAATGTTAGGTTAGGTTAAAGTGGCTGTCATTAAAGCGTCTGACACACTTAGACCATTGGAGGTCCATTGTGATACCACGATCTAATAGGGAACAGAAAAGGTTTCCTACTAGTAAAAACCATTTGGAGCTTCTGATGAAGCGAAGGAGACTTTAACTGTCTTTGTCTATGAGATCGCTTGGTTTATTATAGAAATGTTCTCCTAGATGAAGTTTGCGTCTGTAAGAGAGAGCAGGGCATGTACAAAGAAGGTGTGGGATTGTCTCCTCTTCCTCCTCGTCCAAGCAACTCCTGCAGAAGTCGTTTGATAGCACCCCGAGACGTGCGGCGTGTCTACCTATGAGACAGTGTCCAGTTATGACACCTATGACGGAGCTGATCTGAGATCTACTGAGGGACAATAGACATTTTGACCGTATCAGATCCAGTTTAGGCCAGATCCGCTTGGTCGCCATACAAGTGGTAGTATTAAGCCATCTTGTGTTCGATTGTTCCAGAGCGATTCGTTTCAGCATAAGTTTAGTTGTAGCTATGGGCATACCTATATTTGCCTTTTCGGGTAAGATAGGCATTTCAATTCAATTCAATTTCAAATTTCTTTATTCTTATTTACAAAAACTACATGTTAATCCTTAATAGCTTAAATATAAAAATAAGAATAGTTAGTGCCATAATTTATTTAAGAAACAAAATAGCGTTAATGGCACATCTAATTAATACATTTTTTGTGTGGGGTGTACAATTAAAGGTTTGTATTTATACAATTAAACAAGAAGTTCAACATTATTATTTATTATCGTAATTTCGTAATTCAATACAAAAAAAAAAGAATTTAATAAAAATTTCAGAAACAAGGTTAGTTTATTATAAAGGAAATTGAATTAACATTTCGATAGCACGATGATCCAAATCAAGAAGCCACACTTTTAATTCTTTCAAAAAGACATTCAGATTTCTTATCTTACGAATATTAACCGGTAGTATATTAAACAGTTTACAAGAAATAATTGGGTAAGAGTTTCTGTAACTAGTGGTCCGAAAAGAGGGAATATTGACCAAATAAGCAGAGTTGCTACGAAGATTTCTTAAGTCCGAAATCGGACTTTGCAAATAACCTGATCTTTTAAAAAACTCTTTCAGAACTTTAAAATAAAAAGAATGACGAACAGGTAGGACTTGCAGGTATCTAAATAATTGCATTGAGTTAGCTAGTCGATGAGTTTTACATACATTTCGAATCGCTGATTTTTGTAAGACAGTAAGCTGTTTAAGATGATTCACATATGCTCCACCCCAACAACAAATACCATATTCCAATTTTGAATGGAAAATTCCATAGTAGATCATCTTCAACATTTTCAAGGAGCAATGATTCCTCAAATGATAAAAATTGCGATTAGATGAGAACAGATAGTTCTTTAAAAGCGATATGTGTTTGGTCCAGCTTAAATTTTGGTCAAAAGTAATACCAAGATATTTAAAGTCTTCTACACTTTCGATTGTAAAGCAGTTTTTACTACAAACTTGATAATTAGTACATTCATGTGAATGGAAAACTATGAGAATGTCAGGCGATATTTTACGAGTAAGACTAAAGAACATAAGTTTAGTTTTATTGCTAACTATAAGCTCATGTTTCGCAAACCAACATCTAAGCAGATGAACATCATGATTTATTTCACATATTTGATTTAAAGGACTAGATGAACAATAGGCAATTCCAAGGAGGTCATATGCAAAGGCTTTGATTCTCCCAATTATTGGAAGTGAGAAAAGAGAATTTATGTAAATTAGAAATAAAACTGGCCCAAGTACAGAACCTTGTGGGACTCCTAAGTGACTAATTTTAGGGTAACTGAAGCTGTTTTGAACTTTCACGAACTGCATTCTATTTTTAAGATAAGACTCAAACCATTTTAAAGTGCTACCACGAAAACCAGCTTTATCAAGCTTGTCCAGCAAGATTTTATGGTTTACCATATCAAATGCTTTAGTTATGTCCACGAAAAGTCCAGTACAGTGATATTTACGATCTAAACCACTTTGCAGAATACAAAACAAATCTAAAAGAGCATCTTCTGTAGATCGTCCAGTTCTAAAACCAAATTGCATTGGACTAAAAAAATTTATTCTATTCAGATAAGCCAGCATTCTAGTTTTAATAAGTTTTTCGAATACCTTTGAAATTGAAGACAGCAAGGATATTGGTCTATAGTTAGATTTATCTTCTTTGCTTCCTTTCTTGAAAAGGGGAATAACTATACCAACCTTAAGTCCATCTGGAAATATCCCTGTACTAATACTTAAATTAAAAATATGTGATAGTATGTCAACTAGGTTCAATCCAATTCGTTTTAAAAGTATATTTGAAATATTATCTCTGCCATGCGAAAATGAGTTATTTAAAGAATTAATAGTTTTTAAAACATCAAATCCAGTTATTGGATCAAAAAAGAAACTATTGCTTCGCGACATTTGATTTTCAGAAAAGCTACTCCAGACGTTAGAACTTTGAGAGACAGGATTCTGTCCAATCGACTCAAAAAATTTACTAAATTCGTTCGCGACATCTATGGGATTTGAAATCTTTTCATTTCCTTTTCTAAGCACAATAGAATTTATATTAGTCGATCTGTTACGGTTTAAAATACTATTAATTACTTGCCACTCTTTTTTTACATTCCCTTTCGCTGTGTTTATTTTTGAACGATAGTAATTAAGCTTTGCGGCTTTAATTTCCTTATTTATATTTTTGCACAATCGCTTGTACCGAATTTTTAAATTTGAGTTGGATTGATATTCCCAGTTTGACATTCCCAGTTCTCAAAAAGCAATTTGTTATTTAAGTTTTGGTAGTTTACTTTGGAGACCAAGTTTTGCACGTTATAGTCTACTCTAAGTTTGCTATATTTAACACATTCTAGGTATAAACCTGTCATATTGTGATCGGTTATATGCAGATCAAAATTGATGCCATAAGGAAGGTCAGATGGAATATTTTTGAAACGCGCAAAAACATGATCAAGACAACTATAAGAACTTGGTCTTGTAATATTATTTACGTATGAAGTAAAACCATTTTCAGACATAAGTACTTTATATGTATCAGATATTGAACAATCGGTCAACATATCAATATTAAAATCGCCTACAATAACAAGATTTTTAGTTGCATTGTGGGACAAAAAATTGAAAAGTTCCTCAATAAAAGAATTTGAAGACAAGGCATGCAATCTATAAACACATATAAACGAAAATACTTCACTTTCTATATTGCAACACACCTCAATGACATCTGCACTTATAAAATCAATCACCCTTACATCGCAATCAAACAAGTTACTTACAAAAACTCCAACTCCACCAGAAGAATAGCTATCGTTAGTATTTGCATAAAAATTATAACCCGGAATACTATAATGATTTGTTTCACATGAATAGATCCAAATTTCGGATACAAAAATTATTTCCGGCAGTTTTGTGAAGACTTCAAGATTTGCTATCAATAAATCGAAATTCTGACGCATACTACGTATATTTTGGTGAATTATAAGAAACGACTTGTTATCTGAATTACATGTTAAAGAATCATCAAAAATACTACTTATGGTTCGGGTAGTGGGGTTATCGTATGCAAGATTAAATTTGTCAAACATGCTATTGCCTTTGGACAGAAGATAAATCTTCATATGATCTTACAACAATAACCTCACTACCTTCAGCCTTTTTCATAAAAATGTTTGAATTTTTAAACCATAAATACTTAAACTTTTTTTCAACCTTAGTTTTCTTAGCTGCCATAAATAATTTTCTTGTGTATTTTGTAAATGAATCATTTAAATATATTCTTGTTTTGTTTTGATCATTAAATAAGCAAGTGTTAAGCTTCTTACTAGCATTACGTTTGGCCATCATTATTTTTTGCTTAACTTCATGGGAAGAAAAATGAATACATAAAATATTAACGTCAGCATCAGATTGGAGATTAGAACGACTTTGCTTGCATTCCAATTCTGGAGAGTTCGTCGGCTTTGCAATTCCCCGGAATGTCCCTGTGACCCGGCACCCAGAATAGGTGAATGTTAAACTGTTTGGCCATCTCCATTAGAGACGAACGACAGTCTTGGGCTGTAATGGAGTTTACAGAGACTGATGCTAGGGATTTCAAAGCAGCCTGACTGTCTGAGAAGATACGGATATCCGTGTTAGATACCACGTTTTCTTTAAGCCAGGACAATACTTCCTTTAGGTATCGCCAGAATTTCCGCTTGGAATACGCTATAATCAATGGTCTGGTAGGCGGAAGGAGAGACTAAGGTTTAGTCCATCTGAGTACACTCCACCACCCACTCCGTTTTCAGTCTTCGATCAACTGCAATGCTAGTTTAACTTTTAAACATACATCTGATAGATCTCTTTAAAGTCTAATTTTTGTAGAAAAAAGGTTTTATTTATCTCTTATAGATTTGTAAATATTGCCGTTCAAATTCGCTGATAACGTTACATTTTTTGGAAGTAGATTTTGAGGTTGCTGAATATATTCTGAAAACTCTGCGAATTTGGTGTGCTAAGTTAAGTTTTTCTTTTTAGAGAATTGAGATAAAATTCCAAATTATAGCTTACAACTTTTTTTTTTAAAGAAAAAGTTATATTATTTCCGTTATTTCAACTCAAATGTGTATCTTATAACGTTACAGAAAAAAGTCTTATAACGTTACCTTTCGAATTTCTGTATGAAAAATGGGAACAATATGGCCGAAAGTAATATAAATACATAAAAAAATGAAAAGCAAGCAAATAGATCAAAGTTAATTTATTTATTACAAGGTAAGTACTTCATTTGTAATAACATTAATCCATAAATAAACAAAAAAAAATAAATACTATATCCCAATCTTGAAGTATGGTAAATTTTTATTTTGCCATTATTAAAATGGCTAATGACTTCAAAGTTTTATTAATTTTCGAGATGTCATCATTGTGCACTTCTTCAACGTAAATTTTTGAAGAAGTGCGGCTAAGCGCTTGCACAAAATCGGATGCGTTTTTGATAATACAGTCTCGAGCCCGTACGTGCTTTCGCACGACAGTTTTTGCGATGGCACCAATTCCATCGACGTATCCTTTGCCATGGGAAGTGGCAAACTAGTTCCAAGAAAATTTTATCCTAAATTTGGATTCAAAGACAGAAGGCTGCAAAGAATTTGTTTTTGAAGTGGGAAGATGGTCAAATTGCTCCAAATTTTAAAAACTTTCAACTTACTTGGAAGTGTTAAAGAAGTTTGTATACAAATACGGGATAATGGTATCTTTAGTATGCGTCAAATTGTCTGTTACAAAAACGCGCGATTGAAAATTTTCATTGAAATAAAAAACAGAAATAAATAAAGTGGCGCAAAATTTTAAACAGTGCTCGTTTAAAGTACTTGTACAGTCTAGAATGCCAAAAAAACGCACGAATTTCGGGAATTTTTTTTTCTCGGAAACCTTATTAGGTATTAACATAATTATAATGAATGCATGCGTCAAGAATACAAAAAAAAATTGTTTTTTTTTTTGTTAATTTTTGAATTTTGGCCACTTTGTGCGGCCAAAAGTCGAAAAACGTAGAGAATGATCCACAAATTGGTATATAGGGGTTTTTGGGGTCGCTGATTACGAATCTGTTATAAGAATCAGCAAATTCAAAATGATGGACCTAGTATGTTGTAATGTCATACGAAAAAAGCTTATCAGAAATCAAATAACTTTGATAGTTGGTTGAAAAATTTTGTTTTGATATTATTAGGGCATGTAGGTACTTGAAAATTTGTTAAAAATGAACAAATTCAAAATGGTGGAATGCTATATGGCAATATTACATAACAAAAAAAATGGAAAAAAATTATTTATATATTTTTATTGAAATCGAACACAGTAATTTATCAATGATAAATTTAGAAATACAAAATGCAATATGAGCAAGCAATTTATAAGTTAATCCGATATTAACATGAAAAAGTTTTCATTGCCCATCTCGTAACAGTCACAATCATCTACATCTGTATGTGTTTCAGAAGCTGAAGAGTTGTCAAAAGATTGTTGTTCATCTTCTGTTTGATTATTTACAGGTAGAGGTGCTAAAAAATTGATACAGTCTTTAGACAAAGATTTAAGTGGTTTTAGAGGCAATTCCCGACAACTAGATATTAATGGATCAGATGTGATTTGCGAAATTAGCTTGATAGATTTAAAAAAAATTATTACATGCTTCTTGTGCATCTTCCGACATTTGACAGATAGGTAACACTGAATATTTTATTATTTCGGGGCCACGAATTAAAAGTTTGTGAACTAACGTGGGCATACAATACCCAGGTTATTGTTGTTAATTAAGGTCTAGAACGCAAAAAAACGCACGATTTTTGTGATTTTTTTTTCTTGGAAACTTAATAAGAAAAAAGCATATTTTTTTTTAAATAATGAATACATGTGTCAAGAGTACAAGAACATATTTTTTTTGTCTTAATTTTCTAATTTTGGCCGAATTATAGGGGGCACCAACGTTCACTCATCAAAAAACACACTATCCACACACACACTATATTTGAGAACATTGGCTCCCTTATTACGTTGCAAAATCACATCAATGCAGAGATCAAACGAAGAAACACTCGCCGTTTTTTGGGCTAAGACGGAACTTGAGTAGTAAAACCTTTCAAAAGGAATCAAAGAGTGGAGAACGACCTAAACCAACTTAGTGTGTGTAACTGCAGCAGACAGATAACTAGGTACTGAGCTGGCTGGAGGGGCTTGTTGGTTTAGTATATATTTTGTACATCAAATTAAAATTTGAAATTTTTGTTTAAGTTATCGTTAGATGGTTTTCGTTAAGGTCATATCCATTGAACATTTTTGTCGGCCAAAGAACTAATGCACCTAGAACGTTCTATTCACGCCATTTAAAAAGCAATTATGTGTCGCAATTAAGCATAATAGTTTCATGGTAGTAACTGAAAGACAAAAAAAAATAACTGAATTCCAAGGAAAAAAAAATAACTGAACAGTGAACAGCACTTTCTAGATAATGATATCAAGTACCGAACTAAGAACTTCACAGAACAGAATTGAAAATTTCTATTACTTACTGCAAACTTATTCAAAAGGTGTTATAAAGTGTTTTTTCTTAATAAAGTTTGAAGGAATTTAAATATCCTTCATTGAATTGGTAAGCAATATTATCAATAAGAATACTTGGTAAGGTAAAGGTGCACTGAGGCGTATACTTACTCTTTTGTTTAAGATAATTTGTATTACATTATTTTCAATGACGTTGCATTTTGTAATTTTCGGTACGAGCTGTATGCACTTATAGTCTAAGCAGGAGGATATTATATGTTTTGTATGTTTAAGGAAATAACAGACTTTCAAAAAGATACATATTAGCACTATTCAAAACACTTTTAACTTTTACATATGTTGAACTTTGATTAGAGCAATTAGCCAATTTTTTTTTTTTTATTTGAATGTAAAAAAATAACGAGGCTTAATATATAATGGGTTTTTCAATAAGAGCGGTTAAATGTGAATCGCTCGCCATTGGCGGTGACCGCCTCACCAAAGTCATTTTCAAAAAACGACGGAGAAATGATGCGACCGCGACCAAATGGAGTTTATCGCTTCTCAAAAATTTGTAATTATTTTGTCTCTTGGAATAATTAATTAGAATTTGTACATATAATCTTGGATATGTAATAAATCATTAAATACACATTTTTTAAAATCCGTTTTGTTTCTTAGAAGATATTTAAAGTTTATTTAAATTCAAAAGATATAATTTTTGCCAAACAAAATGTGGATTGTCACTATAAATTTTGTTTATATTATTATTTTTTTACTTAGGTAATACACATTAAGATATACATATATATTAACAATAAACTATAACAACAAAAAATAAAACAATCAGAGAAATGAAAAAACCTTATTTAAATACAAACAATCAACAAATATTTTGTTAAAATTAGTAAACGCAAATGCAAATAACAACATATTATTTTTTTTTCTGGTGTTTCTTTGAAAACAATATCGGATAACAGTAAAGGGCAGAAGAGCAGGGCAGATGTAACTCCATGATGATAATCTTTTTTTGTACTCGCTCTGTCTTGAAGATCCGTCGCAGACATATTTCGTTAAAACCTTCAGAGATTCAGGCTTGTAAACTGAATCAATTTGCAATATACAACTAATGTTATGGTCTAATAAATCTTATTAGCAAACATAAGCTCCTATATCAGTATTAGTTATGCCATGTCTCTGTTGGGTGGCACAACTGTTTGGCTTGATCTAAGTTCTAATAAGACGGACAAATCCAAATGATTTTTTCAGCTAAAAAATATCTCGAATAGTTATACTGATATTTCAATAAATGATCACACATTGAACAAGGATTTAAAGTTAGTGCGATATTTCCTAAAAAAGTTTCAGTTTCTCTTCCATACTTGAATTCCGACAATAGAAGAATTCCGACAATAGAAGATTCTGCAATTTGTATGCCTTTAAATCTATACACTTTAAATAAATCCATATTTTTTTTTTCTCCGATGTTTTATCATACGTTTTTGAAGGCCAACTTCGATTTTCAAATGTGAATGGCTGTTCTTCATCAAATATGACATTCAATTCATCATTTATCCACTCCCCGTTATTTCTTTCAAAACGCTCTTTAATTTTATTCTTGCCTTATTCCTCTGATCACTGAATTTTGAAAAAAAATTTTGACTTATGTATTTTGAAATAAAATTTCGACGTATGTTCTGTCAAAAGTTTTATTTTGTTTAATAATGTTCTGTCAAAATTTGTTTTCAATAAAATTTTTAATTCTAGTTGTTGTGTATGTAGTAGCTCTTTAGTTGTTATTAATCTTGTCTGTTGTATATTAAATAAATAAATAATTGTATATTCACCCTTATTATAATAGGCGTTTCACTTGAACGACACCCGTCACTTCTTCTGTCGAGTCACTTTTAAGGCGTTTAAGAGTCGGTATTACGATACTTAAACGCCAGGCGCTTTGAATCAACATGCGTTCCATATATAAAAATTTGTCATTGACAAATAGATATTTCAAAACAATTTGTGTTTTTTTTTATATACACGGTGCCCTGTAATTCGTGTGCCACACTTTGTGATGTGATTCTTGATCATATTTTAAGAAAAAAAATTGTTCTACAGTAAAGTGTGATTTTCAACTTTGAAATCACTTTTTGACGATGTAAAAAAGGCCAACTTTGTGTACCCTGACCCATGTTAAGGTCAATTTCTCTGTCATTACTAATAGTAAAATTTAAATTTTATTTTGAGTAGAAATACTAGCCTTTAAAACCACGTTTAAATTGAGCTGATATGTTTTAGGGTTGCCAGATATTCAATTTTAAATGGTGTTCAATTTTTCTTGCCCGAGCAAAATTTTGACTTTGAGGTAAAAACATAAAGTTTTCTTATTTTTACCTGATGAAGAAAACAATAATACAACAAAAATCATTAATAAGTGCATACAAAAACCCAAACATTTTATGATACTTGGGAAGATCTAAGACAGCTAAAAAATTGAATTTTGTGTTGTGTACCTACTTTTATTGCTAATCTTTGCAATTGGTGTGGTTTTCCAAGAATTGATAGTTTTTAGGTAATTTTCAAGACTGTGTACTCATAAAAAGGGTAAGAAGTGTACTAATGCCTATTTGACTTGCTGTTAAAAACCTAATCACCTTTACCCTTCACAGGGAAAGTTGAATTTTGGGGATGACTATTTAATGGGTAAATAAGTGGTATAAAAGAATAGAAAAACTCAAAACTCATTCATCAGATTATCAGAGAAGAATACGCAGACATTTTATTCGTTTATGGGAAATTCAAGAAGAGCACAACGAAGATACCAGAAACTTTACCCTAACAGACAACTTCTTTCACGAAATGTTTTTGGAAATATCTTTTGAAAGCTTTGAGAAACTGGATCAGTTTCAACGGCAAGACCTAACGCGGGAGCTGCAAGCACAAGAAGATTTTCAGTGATACACTTCATCTGTTCTGGGTTAGTTATTTTCACCCTTAAATAAAACAAATATAATAAAAATTACGAATTACACAATACTAACATGTAAAACTTCCATCTTTATCCAATTTCGACAATTAGTCGTGTGAAAATTTGTATTCGACAAAAAATAGCGTTCTGAGAGTCGTAGAAGGCAAGTAAATCGACAGTTATAATACAGATGAGTGACATTTCTCACACGAAAACTTACGTTCCACTCAGAGTATGGCGTCACGACTTAAAAAATAACAATCGACGACTCTAAAACGCCTTTCATAATACAAATTTTTGAAAATGACATTTGTCGTTCAAGCGAAACGCCTGCTACAATAAGGGTGATTAAAAAAAATCCTGAGCCATCATCTACAGACTTATAAGTCTGTGCTTTTAATTCAAAACAAAAAACAAAAACAAAATTGCAACCCTGCTTTATGAAACATGTATTACCATTGATAAAAAAGGGCACAATTGAAGCACATTATACGAGTAGTAAGTAATAGAATCAAATAAAATACACTATGAAAGAAAACAGCGGAAGACAGAGCAATTATTAAAAACATTAATCAAAGATGAAAACAAAGGAAAAATAAAACATGTTAACACAAATAATTAAACTAACAATTTTTGTTTGTTCTCATTGATTCAAAAATCTAAAATTACAGTTTCCAACGATATATAATACTTGTGTGATTGCGTTTTAGAAGGGTACGACAGCATCTAACTGATGAACCCGACTGTCGTGCCTGGGCGAAACGCATTTGGAATAAAGGTCACAAAAACTTTCAATTGATTTAATAAATTGAGTCCACAAAAACAAAAACTATAAAGACATTTTTTTATATTTTCCATTTTTCCTTCTTCTTATATGATTACATTATAGAGCACTTGAAAAAAAAAAGTTTCAGCTCCGACATTAATTTCGAAAAAAGTATTTTTGAGACGCAAAATGCTATTTTTGAGCCCACAGTAACTTTTTAAGGATTCATTGTCATTGTCTTTGTTGTTCATTGTCGTTTCTAACGTGGATCTTGTTAACACAAAAAAATTACCTGCACCAACTGAAAAACCCATGCCTAGTAAAAAAGGAATGCAGTAAGGGTCACGGGTCTTTAAAACATAACATGAGATACTGGTGCTATTACACCAATGAGGAATGCCATTAAAATAGTTCTATGTCAAAGGACGACAATAAGTTAAGCAATTTCTATTTGAGAAATTATTAGTCCTAATTCCTCAGATTATCCCACCCAAGATTAAAGGAATACCATTAAGCTTTTCCGACCAAGCCAAATATTTAGGCCTCATTTTAGACAAAAAACTAAATTGGAAGGCAAATATTGATGAAAGAGTAAAAAAGGCTACCGTAGCGCTTTTCACTTGTAAAAAGGCTATAGGATCGAAATGGGGCTTCTCCCCAAAAATAACCCACTGGCTATACACCTCGGTTATTAGACCGATACTCATTTATGGAGTTGTCGTATGGTGGACCGCACTGGACAAGATGGTAAATCTAAATAAACTCATCAAAGTCCAGCGGTCAGCAGGTATGTGCATCACAGGAGCACTTCGCTCGACACCAACTGCAGCCCTGGAAGTGCTTTTAAACCTAACACCTCTTGACATCTTCTCCAAAATGGTGGCAGCCAACTCATGCGTGAGACTTAGAGCCACCTCTCAATGGATCAGTAACAATACTGGTCATACAATCATCTTAGACAACTTCAGATCTATCCCAGATCGCTTAGACTATACCACCCCAAAAATGGTATTCGATAACAACTTCCTTGTTTCCATCCCTTCAAGATCGTCTTGGGAAGAAGAGAGACCCCTGGAAGACAATGCGGTACACTTCTATACAGACGGTTCAAAGACCGATTACGGCGTTGGAAGTGGCATCTATTCAAAACAACTGAATCTCAGTCTTTCATATAGACTTCCCAATCAATGTAGTGTATTCCAGGCAGAAGTAATGGCGATTAAAGAGGCACTATCCTGGCTCAAAGAAAACGTTATATCTTGCAAGGATATACGGATCTTCTCGGACAGCCAAGCCGCCCTCAAATTCTCCCGCGTCTGTCTCCACTAACTCTCAATTAGTCCACGATTGTCGATCATCTCTGAATGAGATGACAGAACAGTTTAATATTCACCTTATTTGGGTGCCGGGCCACAGAGACATTCCGGGAAATTGCAAGGCCGATGAGCTCGCCAAAAACGGAACACTTCTGCCTACTGTTAGACAAAAAAATAACATAGGAACACCACTTGCTACATGCAAACATCTTCTCAAACAATACGCTCTAGAATCAACAAATGCTAGATGGTCACAGGGTACCACCTGCCTGGCAACTAAACAAATATGGCCAATCATAGACCTAAAACGGTCAAAAGGCTTGATCTCCCTGAGTAGACAAAATATAAGCTCTATAATAGGAGTTATAACAGGACACTGCCTCATAGGTAGACATGCTTTGAGGCTATGAGTCTACACAAATGGCTTCTGTAGAAGCTGCATGGACGAGGAGGAAGAGGAGACAGTCCAACACCTTCTATGTACATGTCCAGCACTCTCCAATAGAAGGAATAATTATCTAGGTAACCCCTTCTTCGATAATACCAGTGAACTGGCAACAATCGACGCAAAATGTCTCTCTAACTTTATTAAAAGCACGAAATGGTTTGTTTAAATTCATTACTCTCCCATGAGTAACTTCTTTAGTGGTATCACAACGGACCCTTGAGGTCTAAGTGAGTCAACAACAACTAGACAGCCACTCCAACCTAACCTAACCTAACCTAGTCCTAATTTTTCCATGGAAATCAATAGTCACTGGTGATAAGTATTGATTGACTCGCTTTTGGAACCGTTTTCGGAGCTTTTTTTTGAAAATAACAAAAAATAACAAAATCTAGTTCTTCACTACAAACAAGAGGAAACAGTATCTTAAGATGAACTTCAACAACAGATTAAAATGAAATTAAAAGAATTTTATTTTAAGCATATTTTTATGTCACATTAAATATCATATCATATTAAAAATGCAATAAAATGAACAAAATTAAATTTTGTCCATGTATTATAGCTTTATTAGTAAAAGCACACCTTGTTATCAGAGTTGTACAAGAATGCAATATTATGGTATTGCATTCCGAAAAGTCCCACTCATTCAACAGATTGTTCAGGAATACAATAGAATTTATCATCTCATTCTTTTAACTTCAGAAATCCATTCCCATTCTATTTTGAAGTCTTAAATAATGCAATCATCAAAAGCAGTCAAAAGACTTTAAATAAAAAGAATGCATTCTTTTTTTACTGCTTGCAGTCTTTTAAGTCTTTGAAAAGTCTTCTCCATTCTTTGCAGTCTTAAAGTCTTTTAAATGCATTCAATGTATTGAAGTCCAAAAAGAATGCATTCTTTTGATTTGAATTCATTTGACTGCTTCAGATGATTTTTAAATAAAAGACTGTAAAATTGACTGGGACTTTAGTTTGAAAGTCACAGTACTGAGGTTAAATCAAAAGACTTAAAAAAAGTCTTTCCATTCAATTGACTGCAATACTTTGCATTCTTTCACATCTTTGTTTGTTATGGAATACAACGTCGTTCAAGTGGCTGCCTCGGGTGGCTTCGCACTTTCGCAGAAGCGCTTTCTGTCACTCCAATTATCCAAGACCTTGTTGATGGTTTTGAGCTGTAGCTCACTGATTGCTTGGATGATTTTGGCCTTAAGTGCTTGAATCGTTTCCGGATTGTTGGCACAACATCGGTTCTTTAGGGTTCCCCATAAAAAAGTCAGAAGGCGGCAAATCGCAGATCCAAGGCGGCCAATTAACATCGCCAAGAGAGCTGATAAAACAATTTGGGAATTTGGTGTGCAAACAATAGATTGTCTCATGAGCTCTGTGGCATAGCATGCAATCCTGCATGAACCAGAGGTCATCCAAATCCATGTCTTCAATTTCAGTAAAAAAAAAAATGCACGACTGTGTCGCACGAACTTGCTCCTATGTAATAGAATAAGAATTTTAAAAACGAATGTTATTAGAGAAAACTGTTCACAAGGATAAAATTAATTTATTAAATTCGAAAAATTAAATTCTTTTAGTAGTAAGCGACAAAAACAGAATGTTATGCAAATATGAATTTATGCAAGAACAAAAATTATAAGTCCTTGTTGTGGTTTCTTAAAAAAAAGCTTTTATATACAAAATTTTTAAAAGATTTTTAAGAAAAAAATTTGCTATATGCCAACTTTAATTTTTTATTGAAAATTAAATTTCAAAAATAAATATTGAATCGTTTTCAAAATATCGAATTTTCCAAAAAAAAATGATTTTTTTTTTTTTTAAATTCAAAAAAATATTTTTTTTTTAAGTTTTGAAATGCAATGTTTTAAGACTTTTTAGAAGCATCTCCACAAAAATTTCCTTAAAATCCGTTATGTCGATTATGAGTAATTCAAAATTTAAAAAATGGTTCTATGGTAGCTAAGCTGTAATATTTTAATATCTTAATTTCATTTTTTTTTATAATATTAAAGATCGTTTAAATTAATTGAAACAAAAAAAATTGTATCAAAATTCAAGGCGCCGCCGCCGGCCGTTTTCGAGAAAATGTACCTATGTATTTTGAAAACCTTTTTTTATCATTTGTATGGTGGATACCTTTATTTTAAGGTAAAAAAAATTATGTTGACAAACTTTCAGTTTTTAAGTTTAAATCAAATCTAGCATAAAGTTTTCGAAATATTGAGTTTTGAAAAAAAAAATTTAATTTTTTTTTTAAAATCCCAAAATTTTTTTTTGAAAATTTGAATACACAATTCTATTTATGTTTTTGGGGAGCCTTAGCAAAACAAAACATGATCAAAATCGGTGGTACCGTTTTTGAGAAAATCAAAAACAAAAAAAAAAATGGTTTTCTGGGGGGTACGCTCAATAACCATTTTTCGGAACATTTTTTTCAACTAGTACCTAGTTTTAACTAAATGAAATTTTTTTTATCTATTTTTTTTAATCTGTTGAACAGTTTTTGAGAAAAAAAATTTACAAAATTTCGAAAAAAATTCGAATGGCAGCTACCGTTATTTTAAGTCTTAAAAATAAAAAAGAAAAAACGTGTGGGGGGAAAAATTAAAAATGATATCTACACCGAAAAAAAAAACCTTGGTTGATTTAAACATGTTTCATTGTTAATTAATAATTCAACAATAGTTGTGAATTTAAACAAGTTTCGTGATAAAAACAAACAAGATCGCATTTTTATATCAACAATGCAGCCGTGATTAATATTTTTTTTTGGTAAGTATCATAAACTTTTTTAAATTAAGCATGTTTGAAGTTGATTTGAATATTTTCTTATTTTCAAGCAACAATGTCATTGTTGATTTTATACTTAATCAACAACAAACGTGTTTAATTTACATTTCAACTGAATATTACGAAAACTAAAATGTTTGTGATTAAAACAACATGTTTGTGATTAAAACAAACAATGTATCATATTCAAATCAACAAATCGGTCTTAGTTAATTTTTTTTTCGGAAGAAAATATCATAAATATGTTTAATTATATATCTAGAAAAAATATGTTTTTCTTGAAATACTAGGAAAATACAGAATACAGAAAATACTATCAATAGAAATGTTGAAGAAATACAAACGTTGTTAAAGTATCACAAACATGTTGAATTTTAATACTTTTCATATTTAGCCCACAACAAACGCCGTGCCCCATAACGGAATTTCAATTCAGGTATTTACAACAGAAATTTGACTAAGAACTGTTGAACGAATAAAGACGCTGTTGAATTATAACGAATTTGCTTGGTTGAAAATGTTTATCTTTAACCAATCAACAGAATTGTTAAGGAAACACAAACGTTGTTAAAGTATCACAAACATGTTGAGTTTGAATACTTTTCGAATTAAAAGTATCACGCACATGTTCAATTGAAAACTTTTCTTATTTAAAGTATCAAGATCATGTTCGAACTGAATACTTTTCTTGTTTAGTCAACAACAAACAACCCTTGCAGAACTAAGTTTCAACTCCTGTGCTTATTCTGATGTGTTTCCTTGTTCTTGTTCACTAGTTCAGCTTTTTTTGATGAGTGTGCACGCGATTAAAGTGAAGAGTGAAAATAAATAAATAATATATGTAAATCTAAAAGTTAACAAAAGAATAGTGTCAAAAATATATTAAAACACACTATTAAAACACTCTGCTGGAATAACATTGGTAAATATTTAATTCTTAACATATTAATAAGGCCTTACATTTCATTTACATTTATTATGTTTAAATTTTCAGTTATGAATTGAACGTTTTTGTTAGCCATACTTTACTTTATTTTTGTATTATTTTCAGATCAGTTCCGACTTCGAAAGCAAATATCCAAACAAATCGAACTCCTTGATAGAGCGTCGCGTCGGGAGGATTTTAAATCACTTATTGGTCCAGTTTTAAATGAAAAAGTTAAAGATAAATTCTGTCTTGGACTTTTAAGTGACTTAAATAAACAAAACTTTTCAAAAGGTACCTTGCTTTTTCTAAGTTATTTATTGGTTTAAACTAACATTTCCTTATATTAGCACCAGAAGATGTACTTATTGTTAACTTGCTTCATGCAACACTTCCACCATCAACAAGGCGTTCAAAAGTTGAAAGATTATCCCGAAAAAGGAAATATTTCAAGCCAACTATAAAGGACTCCCAACAGTCTACGAGTATGATTCTATGTACTTAAAATATTTTGTTTTGCTTACTAAGAAAATAGCTTATATTTAAATATTAAAAAAAATGTATTTGTAATTACAAAAAATGTTATCCTGTTGTTTTTAATAAAAATTGAAAAAAAAAAAATTGATTATAACAGTGTCTTGTGTCTCCTTTTCCCGGAACTCTCAGGTGGAAAATCAAAAGTGGTGAGTATTCTCGTATGGAAAAGGATTTTTTTTAAATCTTCATATGGTGAATTCTGCATGTGAAGAAAAGACAACAATAATGGTCTGAAAATTTTAAAATTGAAACTAATAGGTACATACAAAATATAAGAAACTTAAAAACGTTTTTTTTGAAATTATAATGCTTAAATTAATTATGTAATATTGTCACATCAACATTTGCATATTTAAGGAAACACGATTTTCATGTTTCTGACATCACAAACGTTTTTGATCAACAACGATCCTGCTCAATTTCGTATTAATTCGAGCACAATAATATTGTCACACCAACATTTACATATTTAAGGAAACACGATTTTCATGTTCTTAGCATCACAAGCGTTTTTGGCTAACAATGTTTATGTTCATGTTACTATTATTTTAGTGATAGTTTAAGCACGAAATTGACAATGGCGTTGTTGATTTGAACAATGAAAATTGTATCATTTAAACAAAAAAATTGAAAATGCCAGCTTGTTCAAATTAAGTATATTCGTGTTTGACGCAAAAACAAACAAGGTTCGTGCTTGATTTTACTAAGGTTTTTTTTTCGGTGTACCAAGTTTGAAGAAAATCGGCCAAGCCGTTTAGGTTGTAGTCAAACCAACAGACAGGCCGACAGACAGACAGACATACAGAATTGTGAGAACCGCTTTTTTGGGTTTTCCGACCCTGAGATGTGGAAATTTGTTTGTTAACGCAGTCACCGAAATAAAAATGCGCCTCGTCAGAAAAGATCTTTCGCCAAAAATAGTTATCCAATTCAAGCTATTCTAAAGCCCAAACTGCGAAGCGAAAACGAAGCGGATGGTGGTGGTGCGCCTTCAATTTCTGAGTCAATTGCACCTTATAAGCCAATAATCCAAGATCTTTGTGCAGGCTAGTGCGTGAAATGTTGAGCTGTTGATATCGATGGCGAGTGATGTTCGGGAATCGGGTCTCATATTCTCGTCTGTGAACATCGTACGACGACGCGGACCATGAGTGTTGTCCACTAGTATACCAGTCTGAACTTTTTGCACAAACTTGCGTACAGCAGGTGCCATGGGTGCAAAATTTCTTTTTAAAAAACGCACTGTTTGGGCTACACAGCACTCACTTTGGAAACACGTTTGGAGTTTGAAAATAAAATTTTCATAAACTATCAATAAAAACATATAAATTTAAAATAATATATGTATATTAATTGATTTCTGGATTTAAGAAAGATATCTTATAGTATTGTAAGTGTTGACATTTTTTGGCTGTTTTCTTATTTCAAGGCAATTGTTCTTAGAAAATTTCTCCTCCTATTTCCCGATAAGAAAGTATGTGTTTAACAAATCATATGACTATTTCTTAGCTCAAAATATAAGGGAAAACATTTTTTATTTTTTTTAATCATTATCTCTTAACCATATGATCAAATATCTGCGAACCAGTCGTGTATATTATTTATAAAAATTTTAAAAAAAGCTGAAAATCAAAATATATCTTTGTCGGATTTGTGTTTTTAAATTTAGCAATTTCGTTGTTTGATGTTCTTTGGTCATAAGATACATGAACTCTTTAGCCAGTACGTTCGTGCAACCAAGTGCTGAATTTTAATAACTATACTCCTTTCACTCCTGAATCGCCATCTCTGTCTTCTAAAAAGTACTTACCAACAGCCCTGATAAGAAAATTCACTACCTTTACCCAACATGAGCTGCAACCGTTCAAAGTGCTCAGGTGAAAGTTTGTTTAACTTGATTTTTTTTTTCTTAATAGTTCCTGTTTTCTGATCCTTTTATATTTTTTATTCTATTTTCCCAGTGCAGCGATTTTCCTTTTTTCCTCAAAGTTTTATTTTGGTTTTAAAGTTCAGCGATGGAAACAACGTTGGTTTGTTTAGTTATTAGGGTGCGGGCGATATGGAGAACTTGTGATGTGGTAATACTACGAGGAGAAGAAGTAAATTTTCCACAAATTACTTTGAGTGCCTTCTCTCGTCGTACATCCGTTGCAGGGGATTGTTCTGGCCTCACAGTAGTCTTTGGCGTTACTGAGCGCAGCAGGAGATTGGCGTGGGTGGAAATATGTATGTTTATACTATAGAAAGGCTTATATTGCAAACCACATTCCAGCAATTTGAAAGTGGTTTCTGAACCTAGAAGGATGCTCCTTTCATATTGTGGCCTACACTTTGTTGGCCAGTTTTGCTGCTGCACTTGTTTTAACTGGCCGCAATCAAACGGTCTTTGCACAAAAACATTCGAGCAAAATTCAAATCTCAGGGATAATCTTGGGCAATTTTTAGTTTGATTCCCTTCAGATTGTACACACGGCTAGGTTTACAAATGTCGGTTATACGGTTTGTATTTATCTTTATGAAGGAAAACTATAATTCCAGATAAGAGTTTGCAAGCTGCCAACTTTGCAAGGATTTATGGATGCAATGAAATACAGTATGGTCAGTGTAATGTCAGTGCATAAAAAGCGTTCCCATTTTAATGGAAAACCTTTAGCTCGGAAAAAAAATTATTATTTTGTTTTAAGTAATATTGTAAATCAAAGCAATTTCTATAGATAAAATGAGAAATTAAAATGTCTAGTCGCAGAAAATTATTAAAATAATTAAATTTCAAGGAAATGTTTTGCGTTTTCGTTTTGTAAAAAATGTTATTTACAATACACAATAAATTAAAAGAAAAAAAGAGATTCATGTTTTGTCACAAATTAGGTTTCTTCGCTCAAAATACGTCATATTTTTCTCACTTGGGCTCTTTTGAGCACAAATTAACTGCATTATGCAAGTATTTTTCTTAAATTATATTTACAAAATAATTATAAGCAAATTATTCGAATACAGCATTATGGAACTCTCACAATAAGAACAACTGTATATAATTTTGAATCAACTCCAACACAAGAAAATGCACTTACAATATGCAATTTAAGCCCTACCACTTTACCAAATTTCATCGTTTTACAGTAGTCGGAAGTGCTCCATTCAACCAACACCAATTTGAAAAAAGTGGGCGGATACCACGCCCCCTGAATGGAAAACCCCAAATTTTCATCTGCTAGCATGACCAGACCTACCGTTGTGCAAAATTACAAGATTCTACGATGTCGGGAACTGCTCCATAATTTTGATGATCTGGCAGTCAGTCAGTTACGGTTTTTGTGGTTTTTGAGGCCTTATAGCTTAGCAAATATTCGGAATTTTAAGTTTCTAACTTCATTAGCACTGAAGTTAAGGAGGGGTTAAAAATCGCCTGAGTTTGTTCCTGTAAAAAGGGTGTAGTGCCAGAACTTGCCTGGCCACTACCGTGCCCTTTGATCTATTTTGGGCAAACTTCAAAGAGAAACTGTCCCCTCAACATGGAAGATTTGCTAAAAATTTCTCCAGTTTTCGTCCTCATTTATTTCTTCGAGTCTTTACAATGAAGATATATAGTTTATAATAACTCGAAAACAGCTTCATAATTTTATATTTTCTTTTCTGTTACTAAACATACATAAAATATGAATAGAATTTGTGGAATGTGGATAGTTTGAAAAAGGCCCACCCAATGGATCCATGAGAGTATATTGTTTGCATATGATCTCAATAGGGTGAATTGAAAAATGTACCAACGACCGATGCCACTATTGCGCAGCACGTCCAGGTTGTATTATCAAAATAAGTTCTCCTTAGTGCAACCGTTTCAGATTTGATTATCCAACGTTTGTTGGTCAACAGCCAACATCACTGCAGTCTGCCAAAATAGAGGAGAAGCGAGGTATTCGATTCCACATACACACTGGCATACACCCGAACAGACCCGACCCAGAAGCTCAACATTTATGAGGAGCCCCATTTCGGCCGAAAAATTATTATGGCTTTTGGGTTGGCCGTGGTAGTGTCTTTGGTTGGTACTTCTTGGAAACGACGTCGTTGAACCCATCACCCTCAATGTGGCGAGCCTTACAGATCAATGACAACCAATTTTTGTTGATGTGACTTGAACGATAATGATCAGGATGACATGTGGTTTCAGCAGGTCGGACACATCTTACTAAAAAGCGAACTCCACAATTGACATTTTGCATTAACCGTTTGAGGGTCCATGGATTGAAGCAAATTGGCCAGTACTACAAGATCGTGCAATTTGAACACGTCAAACTTTTCTTGTCTACTTTTTTTTTAAATTCGGTTCATCTCAATAGGGCACAATCAACTCTGAAAGTCAATATATGTAATTCAGACCAGTGCCTATCTACATTACAAAATTGGACCTCATGGCCATGGCAGATATTTGAACGATTCCATATTCCATATTTCATCATAAAACCACAGAAAAACTGAGTGTTTTTCAAAGTGCAGCATATTTAAATTAAACTTGTACCTACCTAAATATAAATAGGTCCTATAAGGCAAGTTATGCATTCGTAAAAAAATCGAACTCGAGATTTTAGTCAAAGTTGACATTACGATGATAGCGAAGACCAAAAACCAAAAAAGTGGGCCTCGCAATTCTGTGTGTCTGTCTGTCTATCTGTCTGTCGGTTAGACTACAGCCTAAATGGCTCGGCCAATTTTCTTCAAACTTGGTAGATATGGGTTTCGATTCCCCCCCTAAACACTTTTTTTCCTTTTTTTTAAGACCAAAAATAACGGTACCTGCCATACGATTTTTTTTTTCTAAAATTAAAAATAATATTTATAAATATAAATATTTTATAAATATTTTTTTTTTCTCAAAAACTGTCACAGATTTTAAAAAAAAAAATCAACAAATTTCATTTAGTTAAAGCTAGGTAATGATTGAAAACAAATTTCCCAAAAATGGTTATTTTTGGTACCCCCCTTGGAACCACTTTTTTGTTTTTGATTTTCTCAAAAACGGTACCACTGATTTTGATCATTTTTTTTTTTTCTGTGAAGGCTTCCCAGCAGTTATAATATTATTGTGCATTCAAATTAAAAAAAGAGGCTGGGTGCGACCCACACTGATAACTTCCTATTTGTTTAAAAAAAAAACTATTAATTCAATATTTGTCAACATTTTACCAATTGTACAAAATTATACTATATATAAAATTAACTAAATTAGAAGTCAATATCACTACTAGTTTTCGAGAAATTTGAGTCGAAAAACAATTTTTACCAATTTTCAATTGAATTTTATATAGTTTTTTTTTATTTTTTGTAAAAAAACTGTAATCTGATTTTTTTTTTAAATTTTCACCAGTTGTCAAACACATTATTTTTCGTAAAATAAAATTATTTTGAGTTTCAAATTGTTTTCCGTTCTTAGAATATCTGGGTTATGAAATTTTTTTTTCAGTTTTTTTTTTTTTTTTATTTAAAAAAATAACGGTATGTTCATTTTTTTTCCAAATTCATACCAAATCTGTATGACCTTATAATGAGTACATTAAATTTTATTTGAAATCAATAGCATTATTTTTTCGTGAGATATTTGAAACTAACCAAAATTTTTACTTTTTTTTTAAACTGTTATAGTGAAAAAACTACTAACTGAATTTTAATAAACGCCCTTTCAGCCTCTTTCGAAGTTATTATCTATTAAACAAAATTTATTTGAAGTCGATATCTTTACTCGTTCTTGAGACATCGACGACGAAAAATGGTACCAGAACGTACGGACGTACGAACGTACGCACGTACGAACGTACGAACGTACGAACGTACGAACGTACGAACGTACGAACGTACGAACGTACGAACGTACGAACGTACGTACACACACACACACAGACATCTCTCTAAAAATGATTGATATAGCCTCTAGGGACCTTGAAACGTCGAGAAATGTCAAAAATTCCAATTTGACAAATCGGACCGATTACAATAACTCCCTATGGTAAGTTAAAAATTTTTTTTTGGATTTTTAAAAAAATTTCAAAAATTTTTTTTTGGAAACTCAGTATTTCTAAAACCCCATGCTCGATTTTTTTTTAAACTTGATAAAAAAAGTTTTTTATTATAAATTATAAGATGTAAGAAAAAAAATGTATTTTACCTAAAAATAACGGTACTTTCCATACAAGTGTTAAGACAATGGTTTCCGAAAATCGTATTTTTCTCGAAAACGGTTCCGAGAATTTCGCTAAATTTTTTTTTCTTTTAATTAATTTTTACGACCTATAATCAAATAACAAAAAATTGAAATCAAGATATTAATGACTGGTACCTAACATAGAACCATTTTTTCGAATTTAGAATTTCTCATTATCGACGAAACGGATTTTAATGAAATTTTTTATAGAGAAACTTCTAAAAAGTTTAAAAAACATTGCATTTCAAAATTTAAAAAAAAATAATGTTTGAGTTTTTGAAAAAAAATTTATTTATTTTTTGGTAAATTCGATATCTCACAAACGGCTCAGTATTATTTTTGGAAATTTATTTTTTATTCGTACAGTAATAAAAACTTTAAGTTGGCGTACCAAAATTTTTTTTCTTAAAAATTTTATTTTTTTAAGAAACCGTTGCAACGTTTGTGTTCTTATATAAATTCACATTTGCTTAAGAAATCAACTGGCATTCTGTTTTTATCTCTTACCACCAAAAAGTTTAAAAATCAATTTTTATGCTTGTTTTACAGTTTTCTCTAATAACGTTTATTTTTAAAATTCTCAGTCTATTACATAAAAACAAATTCGTGCGACCCAGTTGTGCATTTTATATCTTTCCATTTTTATGTTCAGAACTTTAAAATTTATGGGTATTAGAGTCTTGTTAACACCCGCAATGTATTTTGCTATTTTGAGGGTTGCCGAAAATATGAAGTGCGCACTCAAAACAAACAAAGATTAACGTTGGAAAATTTGTGTGTTCTGCACATTTTTTTATTATATATGACTTTTACACTGTATAGCTTTCAAACCGGTACACTTTTGCACTGTCACTTAAACACAATCACACGTTCATACTGTCAAAATTTCCGGCTTATACTTTGTCAAGCTTTGAAACAGTCAATTTCGTACACGATCACATTAAAACACATGTTTAGACTGATACGCTGCAAGTGAGTCACATTGTAACACATTTATATTGTAAAACTGTAACACTGCAGCATTTAAAATGGAATACAATCTATCAACTTTCACATTTATAATGTGCTTTGTCCTTCCCGGTCTAGACCTCGACCGTAAAGACCGTACCGAATTGCAACTCTCAGCCATACCTTTGTGCAATTAAACTCTTCATTGCACATTTTTGTCGAATCACTTTTAGTATGCTTACGAAAAGGTGATTTTCGCGGGTCCAAGCAGTTCGGTATGGCCAATGTTTCTCAGCACTGTAACTTGCCTTAGTGATTTCTCTTTAGTATCTTTACAAAAAATGAACTAAAAAATGTTTTTTTTATTAACTTCCCATAGGGAGTTATTGTAATCGGTCCGATTTGTCAAATTGGAATTTTTGACATTTCTCGACGTTTCAAGGTCCCTAAAGGCTATATCAATCATTTTTAGAGAGATGTCTGTGTGTGTGTGTACGTACGTTCGTACGTTCGTACGTTCGTATTCGTACGTCCGTACGTTCTGGTACCATTTTTCGTCGTCGATATCTCAAGAACGAGTAAAGATATCGACTTCAAATAAATTTTGCTTAATAGATAATAACTTCGAAAGAGGCTGAAAGGGCGTTTATTAAAATTTCGTTAGTAGTTTTTTCACTATAACAGTTTAAAAAAAAAGTAAAAATTTTGGTTAGTTTCAAATATCTCACGAAAAAATAATGCTATTGATTTCAAATAAAATTCAATGTACTTATTATAAGGTCATACAGATTTGGTATGAATTTGGAAAAAAATGAACATACCGTTATTTTTTTAAATAAAAAAAACTGAAAAAAAAATTTCATAACCCAGATATTCTAAGAATGGAAAACAATTTGAAACTCAAAATAATTTTATTTTACGAAAAATAATGTGTTTGACAACTGGTGAAAATTTCAAAAAAAATCAGTTTACATTTTTTTTACAAAAAATAAAAAACTATATAAAATTCTATTGAAAATTGGTAAAAATTGTTTTTCGACTCAAGTTTCTCGAGAACTAGTAGTGATATTGACTTCTAATTTAGTTTATTTTATACATAGTATAATTTTGTAAAATTGGTTAAATTTTGACAAATATTGAATCAATAGTTTTTTTTTTAAAATTGTATTTCAAGTCGAATTTCTTGGGAATAAACTCCGACAGTGCCTTCTAAAGTATGTTGTTTTATAAATCGATACCTTCCCGTAAGAATGTATACTAAGCGACATTTCTAAAATTTTTCAGGAAACGAAAAAAACGAAGAAAGTTCGTTGGCGAAACCCAGGCCAAAACGTGGCCCTTAACATATATTATATTTCCTCATCAAAAAGTCATTTTCGGAAAAAGTTTCGCTTAGTACATTCTTACGGGAAGGTATCGATATAATACAATTATTAACATATGGTTAAATTTTGACAAGTATCGAATTGACAGTTTTAACAAAAATATAAAAAAAATCTACTAAAAAGTGGTAATATTTGTTTTTCGACTAGAATATCTTGAGAACGAGCAATGATATATTGACTTTGCAATTATTTAATTGTATACATAATACAATTTCTAACAAATGGCTTATATTTGACATAAATCTAGTTTTAGAGCGGATACATTTTGTAAGTACACTTCCATCAATAACCAAACCATATCTTTTATATTTGAATATTTCGTTTTTAATTTTTTTTCAATTAAAATGTTTGGAACCGAAATAATAAAGTAATTTCTATAATATAATATTAAAAAACACGGAAATCTATAATTCAGTATATAATATGTACCTACCAACCTTCTTAGTTATTACAAGCTTTCAAGACCACAAATGGGAAGTTATCAGTGTGGGTCGCACCCAGCCTCTTTTTTTAAAATCTTACTAAAAAATATTGAATCGCTTTTGAGTAGCCTTTGTACTTCTTGTAGTCTTAAAATTGATTTCAATAAAACTGGTTTTAAAGGTTTTGGCTAAAATATCACATGATGGAAATTAATTTTTGACATTTTTGTTGCAAAAATTATATTCTTTTTTGGTTGTGCAAGAATGTAGTTTTTTTTTTGCCTCAGTTCATTTATTACCAAATTCGACAGCAAAGGTTTTAAAAGTAATTACGTATTAAAATATTAAAATGACGGTAAGAATTTATTATAATAAAATACTTGCCGAAAGGTTTCTCCAATCGTTTTTTTTTTTTAATTTCTTACCTGCAATAAAAGAAGAGATTATTGTTTGGATATAATTTAGAAATATCTTAAGCGGACAATTCATTTAATATAGTAAAAATCGGTTTGAAAATAAAATCATATTTTTTTAGTCACTTAAATCGTATAAAAACTGAAACTATAAGCCCCTTATAATGTAAGCATTTTAATTAGTGTTGCAGACGATCCGAAGCACAGTGCAACCGTTCTTGCAGATAAATTGAAAAACATCAACGGAACTGATGTGTGTCCCCAGACAATATACGAAACCTGCTGACCCGAAATGGATTTCATGGTCGAGTGAGCCGGAAGAAGCCATACATTCGAAAAGCGAATAAGAAAGCCAGGCCGGATTACGCTATGAAACACTTGTGTGAGGACAATTCGTTCCGGGATCAGGTTATTTTTACAGACGAAAGTAAATTTAACATCTTTGGCTCAGATGGTCGTCGTATGGTCTCAAGAAAGCTATGCACTGCTCTGGATTCCAAAAATTAAATCCCTACTATTAAGCATTGCGGCGGCAATGTAATGGTGTGGTGGTGTATTGCTTCTTCGGGCGTTAGAATTCTGGTTTTATAGAAAATACCATGGACAAATATGGATACTTGAAAATACTTTAAGAAAATCTCAATGTAAGTGCTGAAAAACTGGTTCTCGCCAACAATTTTTTCTTTCGACAAGACAACGACCCCTAAAAGACTTCGATGCTGGTCAAAGAATGGTTGTTATACAACGTTGAAACACAGATATTCGCCAGATACGACTTCAAACCTTACCCATACTATAAGAAGTCATTAAAAATTAAGGAGGTCCTACTAGATAGTAAGTGTTGGTTTATTATAACATTAAGTTAAATGTACTATAAGGCAAGTTCTGCATTTGGGAAAAAAAATCTAACTCGAGATTTTTTTTTTTGAAAAATCAATATTTTTAAAACGTGTGAACGATTATTTTTTTTGTAATTATTTCCTAAAATGTATACTACTTAAAATTGGCATCCCAAATTTTGTTCTTGAAAAATTTTAAAGAAATTTGTTATATAAAAAATTACTTGAATAATAAAACGATTTTTAAACTTTGTTTGCATAAATTTTTACTTTTCCGGAAATCAGACGGCAATTCCATGCATTTTAATAGATCTACATATTTATCTCATTAAATCCATGTTTTATATTTATAAAATGTATTTTAAATTCCAAAGTACTTTTATATAAGAGCAAGTTCGTGCGTTCCAGTCGTGCATTTCATTTTTTTCTCAAACTATCATTGCTTAAAAGTGTGCAGATGCACCGTTTTTAGTAGAACAAAAAGTAGCATTACAATTTTCGAAGAGCTAGAACATGTTTGGCAAATTGCTAACTAGTAACATGCTACCCTTATTAATAGGTTGTTTAAAATTTTGCCCCCGTTATACGCAGGTTCGATCCCTGCCGTCGTCTATGTCGTTTTAATTCCATTAAAAAAAAAAACCTTCTAAAATTGTCATCAATGGGTTGCTGGTTTATTCATTGCATGTTGTTCAGGCATAACACTAACAACATGTAATTGAATTAAACTAGTATGCCCAACAAGGATGAACACGAATAAAATAATGTGAATTATAAGCGAAATTGAAATAAGACACGACATTCTCCGCTTTAGTTCAGCCGCCATCCTTGGAGATAAAATATCTGAGACAACAACCTTCAGTCTCAGAACATCGTGCCACACATCTTTCCTATCCTTCTTTCTCTTCCGTAACTTCACGCCCATGCTGTGTTAAAACATTTAAAGGGTAATCATAATCCCTTGAGCGCGGGTAGATTATAAAAAATAAAAAAAAAAAAAAGCATGGCATTGCCGTCTGTCAGATTGACATTATTTAGACATTAAAATACATACTATTAATTTAAATAAATTAAATTACAGTTATAAACTAAAAATATGCTTCTAATATTCTACTTCTTCAGTTAAGAGCTATTTTGCAAAATTTTAACAACTTTAGAACGCCGACTTTATTAAGAAGATATATGTATGTATTATTTCTTCCTCTGTTGGAAAATCACGGCCCAATTTGTTTTTTTTTTTATGTTTCCCTTAGAACCTTCTAACAAAATAAAAAATAATATCCTCTCGCTCTGCGACACTACACATTTAGATCACAGTAGTATTTTCCAACTGAAAACTAGTCCAAAGAAAAAAGATTGTTATAAATTTATTCTAGAAATGTGTTGAAGCATTGAATAAAGTGCCCCTACCATTTCTCGTGCAAAATGTATTGCTATAAATCTACAAAGTTTTTGTAGAAGAGATCCAGGGCAATAGATTTATTGAAAACTATTTTCCACAATTCATAAGTTTTTCTTCAACTTTTGCATTTTGAAAATCGACAACCAAATTTATGGCAAACTCAGATACGTTTCTGGCAAGAGCTTCTCCAAGAATATGGAAACGACTATGGGAGTTACACAATGCTACGTTTAGAACACTACTTTTCATTTTATATTTATATGAAGATGATTGAGAAACCGTTTGAATTTGAACTAACCTCTGTCTCATATGGAAACAGATCTTATATTTTTTGTAAATGATGTAGTCTAGTCTTCATCGGAGAAACAGTTGAAAGGATCCAGCTTATCAAATATAGATCAGAAAATTATGGTAAGAGGTTAGAACTCAACTTGGGAAAGTTTGAGAAGATTTTAAAGGAATTACCGATAAACCTTGGGTTTGAATGTTTCAATATCGCAATAGGAGAAAAATATCAAGCTAGAAAAAGCATTCCACATTCGATTTGTGCTGCTAAAGAAAGAATCTCTGAACTAAAAAAAAAACACCCGCATGTGTGATCAATGACAAACTCATGGGTATTTCTTGAAGAGTCTGTATTATAGTTGAATTGCTTAAGAGAAGAAATGCAACTGAATATTAGACTAGAAAACTATTTATAAAAATAGCTATAAGGCAATAAAATAAATGAAACATTACCGTGGTGCTCTAAAAAAGAAAATATTTATTTTAAAGTTCTATCAATATTAAAGCTCTGTCTTGCATTCCAGAGAGTTATTTTCAGCACCTGTCTTCAAATGAGCTTTGGACGAATATAGTGCTTATGGATACCATTTTCTATTTTTATTTTTTTTTTGTATGAAATTAAAGATGCGTGATAGGAAGTATTTCGAATTAGAGAAAAACATCATGATCACATAACCTATTCTATTATTTAAGAAATAACGATTGAAGACTGTATATAGTTGAAAGTATCACCTAAGCACACAATATCATAACTTAGATCGCAATAGCCTAGAATATACAGTCTCTCAAACTGTATTGGAAAAAAAACTTTCTTAGATGATACTAAAATTACATATCTGACTTCCGTAATGTATTTCTTTTAGGAAGTGATTGTGAGTGAATGTGCCCAAGGAAAAGACATAGGTATGTACATGCTTCTACAATTAAAATTGAAGATTTATTTTCTATGCAAGAAAATTAAAAATGATGCGGAGTCCAGAATTATGAATCCAGAACTAAATTCTTAGTATTTACTAATGTCAGCTACCAGTTGATACAAGCATCGTTAGACATCAACCTATTGTCGACTATTTTAATATTCCCTAACATTCATCAAAAATAGAATTAATGAAAATAATGGAATAACAAGGATAAAGTACTGATCAATTAGGAACACTTAACTTATTTGCCATTTGGACCCTTTTATTCAAATATCTGAATATTTGCCAATCAAACATGAAGCCTTTATCTGAAACTGATCTTTTCTAATTCAAATAAAATAAAATGCACAACTGGGTCGCACGAACTTGCCCTTATGTAAACGACTAGGAATTTCAAAAATGTTATTAGTGAAAAACTGTTCATAAGTATAAAATTAATTTTTAATAGACAAAAAAACTCCTTTATTAGTTGGAGCTAAAAACAGGATGCCATGTGATTCAAGCAAATATTAGCTTATGCAAGAACAAAAATTATAAGTCTGTACTGGTTTCTTTAAAAAATAAGCTTTTATATACAAAATTCTTAAAACGTTTATAAGAAAAAATTTTGGTACGCCAATTTAAAGTTTTTATTATTTTTCAAATTAAAATTTAATTTACAAACAAAAATATCGAACCGTTTCCGAGAAATCGAATTTTCCAACAAAAAAAAAAATAGATATTTTTTTCCAAAAACTCAAAATTTGTTTTTTTTTTTTAAGTTTTGAAATGCAATGTTTTTTTAAACTTTTTAGAAGCTTCTCTATAAAAAAAATTCATTAAAATGCGTATGTCGATAATGAGGAATTCTAAATTTAAAAAAAATGGCTCTATGGTAGGTACAGTCAGTAATATCTTGATTTCAATTTTTTTTACTTGATTATAGATCGTGAAAATTAATCAAAAGAAAAAAATTAGCACCATTCTCGGAACCGTTTTCGAGAAAAATACGATTTTCGAAAACCATTTTTTAACATTTGTATGGAATGTACCGTTATTTTAAGGTAAAATATTTTTCTTACATCTTATAATTTATATTAAAAAAAATTTGTTTATCAAGTTTTAAAAAAAATCGAGCATGGGGTTCTTAAAATATTGAGTTTCCAAGAAAAATTTTGAAATTTTTTTAAAAAATCGAAAATTTTTTTTGCAGATTTGAATACATAATAATATTGAAACTGCTGGGAAGCCTTAACATAAAAATGATCAAAATCAGTGGTACCATTTTTGAGAAAATCAAAAACAAAAAAATATGGTTCCAAAGGGGTATACCAAAAATAACCATTTTTTGGAAAAGTTTTTTAACCATTACCTATAGACTAAGAGCCCACAGCAATTTTTGGGTGTGATTGATAACAAAAAATAATAAGCATAATTAAATAGGCCCTTTATATTTATTTACAAATGTGAAAGTCTTGCATACTCTAGTGGGAGCAATAGTGCATAATAGTGCATCAATTATGCAGTTCTTTCCAAGTCCAAATAATTGTGAAAACAACTTTGCCAAAATGTAGAGTTAAGCCCCCTGATTGAAAATATCGAGGTCCAAGACGTTTTACAGACAGCCTTCTGCCTGCCAGACGTGATAAGAACATGCTACTTGTTGCACTAAGAAGGCCACCTTCAAAACGTCTTGGACCTCAATATTTGCAATCAGGGCACTTAGCTCTTCATTTTGAACTTATGCCAAATTTTGTATCCCAATTTTTTTGACTTTGGAAAGAACTGCATACTTGATGCACTATAATGCACTATTGCGCCCACTAGAGTATGCAAGACGTTCACATTTATAAATAACTATAGAAGGCCTATCTAATTATGCTAATTATTTTTTGTTATCAATCACACCCAAAAATTGCTGTGGGCTCTCGGTCTACTAGCTTTTACTAAATGAAATTTTTGAATGTAAAAAAAAAAAAACTGACAGTTTTTGAAAGAAAAAATATTTATAAAATTTCGAAAAAAATCGTATAGCAGGTACCGTTATTTTTGGTCTTAAAAAAAAAGAAAAAATTGTGTGGGGGGAAAAATCAAAACCCATATTTACCAAATTTGAAGAAAATCGGCCGAGCCGTTTATTCTGTAGTCGCACCGACATACAGAATTGCGAGTACCACTTTTTTGGTCTTCGCTATCATCGTAATGTCAACTTTGATCAAAATCTCGAGTTCGATTTTTTTTCCGAATGCATAACTTGCCTTATTGTACCTATAAGTCGCAAGTAAGAAAATCGTGGTTCACGGTTGTGAATTTTGTATTATTAACATTTTCATGCGTATGACAGCAAAATCTTAAAAAATCTTATTTATATTGCTTAATTTTGTTTCACGATTTCAACTATTTCATTTCTTGGATTGCATTTCTAGTACAGTTTATAACCTTTTGTGCTCTTAAGATAAATAACAGAGAATTGCGTATAATACAATATTCCAATAGCTTTAAATAATTAGCACGGTATTTCATATAATGTGTCGTAACTCACAGATGAAAATTTTGTCCTGTGAGCTTCCTGAAGAGGAGCCCAAGAGAACCAAATAAACGGCTTTCGGTTATTCTTATAGAAAACCCTGTACTTTACACACGCATAATGTAAGGAACAAAACGGTTGGAAGTTGGAACTTACAGAAGAGAACATTGTCCAATGAGACAATTGAGGAGGAGCATAAGGGAACTAAATGGTCTGGAAAATAACTTAATACTAAATTAAAATTATAATAATAATAATTCTTGCCCCAATCAAGCTAATGTCCTAAAAGTTCTTATACCATAAATTTAGATTCTCAAGCTGAGCAATGCCTCTGTATCAATGATGCCAAATACCTTATGAAAGGTTTCCTTTTACGTAACGATCTTAAATTCTGTATACACTAGATTGGTATTCACACTTCGACGAGAATAAAATACGATTTTGCCGTTTTTACTTGCGTATTATAAATATCTACTATAAGGCAAGTTATGCATTCGTAAAAAAATCGAACTCGAGATTTTGATCAAGGTTGACATTACGATGATAGCGAAGACGAAAAAAGTGGGTCTCGCAATAATGTCTGTCTGTTTGTTCGACTACAGCTTAAGCGGTCGGCCGATTTTCATTAAACTAATTTTTTTATAAATATTTTCTCCAAAACTGTTTAACAGATTAAAAAAAATGCAAAAAATTTCTTTCAGTTAAAGCTAGGTAATGCTTGAAACTTTTTTTGAAAAATGGTTGTTAATAGTAACCCCCTTGGAACCATTTTTTTTTTTTTTTGGGTTTGATTCTCTCAAAAACGGTATAACTGATTTTGATCATTTTTCTTATGCTAAAGTTTCCCCAAAAATCGAATATTATTATGTATTAAAATTTTCCAAACATTTTGTTTTTGAATTTTAAAAAAAAATTTAATTTTTTTTTTCAGAACTCAATATTTCGAAGACCCAATGCTCGATTTTTTTCAAATGGACAAATAAAAGTTTCTTAATATAAAGATCGTATTTTTGTCGAATTTTGATTAATTTTTCTTCTTTCATTTAATTTGTATGATCTATTATATAATTCAATAAAAAAATTGACATTACTGACGGTTCCTACCATAGAACCACTTTTTCGATTTTTGAATTTCTCATTATCGACATAACGGATTTTATTGAAATTGTTTTTATAGAGAAGCTTACTACTAAAAGAATTGTTTCAGTCATTTAAAAAATGAATTTTATGCTAATAAACAACAGTATTTCTCTCTAATAACATTCATTTTTGAAATTATAAATCTTTTACATAAGAACAAGTTCGTGCGACCCAGTCATGTATTTCATTTGACTTCAACTTATCAAATATATGCTATAAGTCAGTGTGAATCGAAAAGATAAAATACATAATTGTATGGAATTTAAATTTAGTTTTGTTTCGATTACATACATAAGGCGCATAGTGAATGTTCAATATGCTTATTTAATAATAGTGTCTGTAGGTGTCGTAGCGCTTCGCTCGTTTATATGATGAAGTTTATTTAGGTGTTGTAACGTTCCAGGCTATATAGTTGGCCACATAAGCCAACGCTCAGTGCGTGGCCGAAGCCTTGCACGTATGAGCATTAAGTGTTTTGAATTCTTGAACATTGCAATGACTGGGAAAGACGGAGCGTGACAAGGAATTCAACATTCGCGTAGTACGGCTGAAGAACGAATCTCTGTACTCGACAGTACGGCCGCAGCTGAGCTCAAGGATAAATTGATGGGTATTCCTAGATGTGCGAGTATTACGGTTGAATTGTTTAAGTAGAGGAATGCAGCTGGCTATTTCACTAGAGCATAGTCCTTTAAAATAACGGTAAAAAAGGGTGAAGCAAGTGACATAAATGAGTCAATGATGTTATTGTCACCAATCATTTTAAAAGCTCTTCTTTGAATACTGTCCAAGAGACTTAAGTAAGTTACTGGAGCACCAGCCAATAGATGGGAGTTATACTCAAGTCTTGGACGTATATAGGTTTTATAGATTGTAGCCAAATCAGAAGGAGAGAAGAATTTCTTGCACCGTCTCAGAAAACCCAAACATCTTGCAGCATTTTTGGCAACATCGCGTATGTGAATGTTCCACAAGAGGTGGTTCGTGGTGCATCACGAGAATAACGAGATGTTCAGTTTCATTGATGCAAGTGCCACTCATAGATAGTGGCAAGGGGGGGTATATCTCGCTTTAACGATATAAGACAGCATTGAGTTTTCGAAGCAATAAATTCGACACGGTTTCTTATTTCCCATTATGTACAATACTGTTAAGGTCGTAATTTAATGTGCTTATCATATTTTATCGTTCCAGTCTGAAAACGAATATAAAAAGCTGAGACTACTGTCTGTGAAACAGTTAATTGGATTAGAGGTTGTAGAGGGGAGATAATTTATAAAAATAAGGAAGAGAGTCGGGGACAATACGGAGTCTTGGGGCACACCAGCATTTATATTGTAGGTTTCAGACTTGAAACCTTCCAATACAACTTGTATTGAATGGTTCGAAAGAAAATTTCTAATCCAACGAAGAAGGGATACGTCGGCACAGAAAGCACGCATTTTCGATAAGGGAGCAAGGTGCCAGACTTTATCAAATGCCTTTGAAATATCAAGTGCAATAATCTTACTTTCTCCGAAACCATGTAAAGATTTGTTCCACTCTTCAGTGAGATATACCATCAGATCACCAGTGGACCTATTGTTACGAAAGCCGTAATACCGGTCATTTAAGAAGCTTTCGTTCTTCAAGATATTTCTTAAGCTGATAATTAATCAGCGTTTCCATGACCTTGGAAAGAAGGGACGTTAGTGCGATCGCTCGATAATTTGAGGAAGAAGAAGAGTCGCCTTTTTTTGGAATTGGCTGAACAAATGCTGTTTTCCAACTGCTCGGAACAAGCCCAGAAGAATAAGATAGATGGAAAAGCTTACGCAGGGGTTTTGCTAGCTTGGAAGAACACCTCTTCAGAATAATAGCGGGTATACCATCCGGACCAGCGGATTTATGTATGTTGAGATCTTTCAGGACTCTTGCCACGGTACGAGTACGAAAAAAGACTTGTTCCATAGAATGATTAACGCGCTCAAGAATAGGCGGAGTGATGACACTATCCGAAAAGATGGAATTTACGGCCAACTGCCGTGCAAACAAGTAAGCTTTTTCAATAGAGCTAACGAAAGGAGTGTCGTTGACAACAAGCGTAGGAACCGAGAAAGATGAAGAATTCCTCATATTTTTTACAAATGACCAAAAATTCTTACTTCCTTTGGGACATTGCAGTATTTTTTGCCTTGATTTTGGTCATATAAGAATTTGGTCCGTCGAATATGGGCGTTGCAGTCCTTCCTGACTTGTTTAAACTTTTTCCGGTTTTCCTCAGTTGCTTACCTCTTTTACCTTGATAACCTCTTTGCAGCTCAAATTAAACCATGACTTATCCTTGGGTCTGATACTTTTAATAACCCTATGCGGGATAAAATAAAATTTCTCATTCCCAAAAGAATCATTTTTGGATTTTTGTTTGTTGATGCGCTGGAGTCTAAATCACTACCGAGGAAGCATACTGACCAGTTAAATATCCTGAAAAAAATTATTTAAACCGTTCCAGTTGGCTTTCTCGTACTGCCATGCGGTTCTCCTAGGAGCTCTTTCCCTAACTGGATTTGTTTGACACGAGAAACTTGCAGATATAACACTATGGTCAGATGTGCCTAGAGGCGTCAAAACACTTAATGTGTATTTATCAGGGTCAGAGGTAAGAAACAAGTCAAAAGTATTTTTTTCTTACAAGAAAAAATGTGTTACCAATTTCATTTTATCGACGATATTACTGCTAAAAATAACTGTTACGCTTCTAGGAATTCAAATGAAGTGGGAACTCTGGGCGATGAGTGTACATACTTGGATTGCATCATGGTAACTTTCTGGGTGGTGTTTGGCTGCAATACGGCTATGGTCTTACCATTTGGGGGAGAAAGATTGAATTTCGATTTAAAAAAAAAAAACATTTCCGATTCCAAACATCATGGAATGAATTTATGCAGGTATATCTACCTACATATACATACATTTCGGGCAGTTTTTTTTAAGTTGGTTTTTTTAAACGTGATTTATAGTAGGCTTGTGTAGTTCGCGAACGAACTAGTTCAATGAACTAGTTCATTTAAGTGAACTAGTGAACTTAGTTCACATACTTAGTTCACTAGTTCATTTAGTTCTCGAAGAGCGGGAAAGTATATTTTTCGATTTCACATTTTTTTTCTATTTAATAACATTTATGTGGACCCATTTACAGACAGAGACAACAGAAGTCATTTATGACATGGCAGAACGCAGAACTGCTCATACTCACCTAACTCAATAATCTCTTTTTATGTTTTCTGTGGATGAAATAAGTTCCTATCTATAGGGAATTTCCATCATTTGTCGTTTGTTCTTGTCTTCTTTCTAGACATGGATCCTCTCAAATGGTGGGACGACCGGCCGGCGGCGTACTAATTATATCCTCATACATATATACAATTACGTTTTAAAAAGATTTTGTATTCAAGCTACTTCGGTTCAATGCGTGTTCCATGTTTTATCAGCAATTGGCCAAATAATTAATGACAGACGAACATTGGTGAACCCAGAGAATGTCAAAATGTTGGTATTTTTGCATTCAAATATGTAGATTATTTATAGCCGTGTTTTTTTCGCAACTCCATGTAGAATTGTAGAAAAAACGACATCGGGATTAAGGAGCTTTTTTCCAAATAGCTGGAAGCACAGTGTACGCTATGGCATTTGTCAGCTGTATTGACATAGCATCAACCAGCATCCAAAAACGTCACTTTTGACTTCTCTGAACAAATTATCGATAAACATATGTATAGATAATATTTTTTTTTCATCACCATTTTTATCGGGTCTTATACTACGTTTTCACCAAAGGTAAATCCGGGATTTAAGTGGATTTAGCATAAATCTCCTTTAAATCTCGTAGATTTACCATACAAATATAAATCACCTCAAATGAAGATTTAAAATAAATCTCCTTGAAATCTTCTCGCAATCAGAAGATTTGCAAAACAAACAAACCTTATTTTGTAGAACGCACCTATGTAAACCCACTTTCTTCATTGACAATCAACACAAAATAGAAATATCTTTTTTTTGTTTTTTCCTGTTTACTATACAATTGCAATTTTTTTTTCTCTTGTCCAAATTGACAATTGAATGACGAGACAGAGTGAAAACGTCAAATAAATCTCAGTTTCTTTGGTGAAAACGCTTCAAGATTTATTTTAAATCTCTAGCGAATTTTCTCTTGGTGAAAACGTAGTATTAGATTAAGTCTCGAAAATTATCTGGTCTTAGCTAATTCTGTATAGTAGTTGTTGCATTTGCATGTAAAGCGCTTAGTCCCGATGTCGTTTTTTCTACAACTCTATATGGACTTGCGAAAAAAACACGCCTAATAATAGATAGCATTTTTCAATATAATAATATGATGAAGTACATATTGTGATACAAAACAAATTGTTTATGTATATTTTTGTTTATGGGAAATAAAATATTTATTTTTATTAACTTGGTGTTTGGCTTAAATGTAAAATCCTTCAATTTAACTCAAATTTGGATGCAGTTTTCGCAAGCTAAGGTTTTGTTCTTATTCTTTATAAAATGGACTATTTTGAACTAAACTGAACTAAAATGAACGAACTAGTTCAGTAGCGTGATTTGAACTAAATTGATCGATCACTCAAATGAACTAAATTGCCCAACTCTAATTTATAGCTTGAAGTTTCTACCTCAATCGAGATGCATTATTTAAACTAAAATTCACGCAAACAGTAGCGGAAGTAGTTAACCGCAGGATATCTCAGTTTGGCTATTTGTCGATTATTAAATATTAAAGTTTCCCAGCACTACACCACTAAATAATAAAAACGGAATGAATGGAGAAGGTATACCCGGGAGCAAATAGTATGATTTACACGTTTCCGTAACAATGAGAAGTGTAAATTATTAAATCATTGTTTGTATCACAATGAACAATATAAACGAGTTGTATCTATAACTACCAGGCAGGCTTTGAAATACTGACACTTTTATTACCCCCAGAATTGGATGTGTGTGGGTCATGGCATTTTGCTTAACTTTATTTTGTTTTCACTTCTGATCCAAAGGGAATGATGTGTCAACTAGATGCGATAAAAGGATATGTCAAATGTGAAGGGAATTGTTTAAAAAATTTCATCTATATGATGAAAGATGGTGAGGTGGGGGAGACACTATGGATATATGGATGTGATTGAAATAGACAACTACGTGTATTTTTGATTTGAACAGGTTAGAAATGTTGAACCCATGAATATTTTAAAAGGATGAATTTTGTATTAGGTGAGTGATGATAGCGGAACAAGATATAACAAGCCTTGGAATATTTTTAATGACATTTTAACCATTAAAGATTCAAAAATTACACCATTTGAAACAATTAAATAGTATGTTGAAATGGGTTGAATAGAATTGAAAATCGTTCGAATGTATTCCTCTGATCGAATGGGTGTTTTAAGTAGTAAAGGTGTTTTCAATAAGGGCGGGTACATGATGAAATTGAATAAAAGAAGCTAGTCTGTGAGACATTAAGAAAAGTCTTTTTTATTTGAAAGGTCCATGCATGCTATTATGTATTAAATATAACATAACCCGCCTAGGCTTCTTACGGTTACACGGATTCAATTTTCAATGAATCTTCGGCACAGATCCGGATGAATTTGAGTGATGCCCTGCGTCTAAGAGGCGTGGGTTAATTGTAGTTCATTCGCAATGACCTGCGGCTTTAGAAAATCCTACGAAAAAAGTACAGTAGAATCAAATGTTATGACCTTGATGCCAACTTACGTCACGTCTGGGAGGGATAACTTTTTAAATTGTTCATGCAGAAGGTCAATCATGGCGCTCGATATGTGTCCATTCTCCTGGATCCACTTGTCGTCTTCGTACATACATATGGTTCAATTTGTGCCATAAGAAATTGGCCATTTGGAAATTGGTAAGGTCCAATTACCCGCCGCCGCCGCCGCCGGCCGCACAGTGCGTCGACTGTATGGTGGTAGTGGACAAAAATCTGTTTTTCAGAAGTAAGGTAACTGTGCACAAAAATTGGTTGGTAAATGCAATAAATAAGGGATTTTACTCAATTTTAGGAATTTTCACGCCACTTGCCACGCTCACTGTTGACAAAAAATTAGTTAATCGGAAACTTCCGTACGATAGTGAACTCAAGTATTAATATTCTGGTTAGTTAAGAAATTATAAATTAAGTAAAGCGTGAAAGCCCACTGCTACGCCCACTTTTTCTACAAAATAGTTTTTTTTTTGTAAACTTCTCGTACGATATATTAAAGTGTCCAGAATTGATGTGTGTGGTAAAAAAATTAATTTGAATCGAAATCCACCCACTGCCACGCCCACAAATTTATTATTATTAGTTACAAGTCAAACATTTCAAAAAATTTATGATTTGTACGTTATACATAAATTGTAATATTTTAATATTTTAAAGGTTAGTAGGAATGTAAGCATGTTCCCAAAGCACAAACACCACGGAATATATCGGCATAAAAGATTTTGCAAAATAGAATGAATATTTTTATTGTTGATAAAAATAGTTATTCATAAAAAAGTAATAACAAAAGGAAAAACTGAAAAATAAACAATTACTAAGAAAAATTTTGATATATAGCCTGACATCGGTTTGGACAGCTTTTAAAGGTCTTAAATCTGTCTGAAATTCGAAATAAAAGAATCAGACTTTAATACGAGTAGTAATGTTGTCAAGAGGTCTTCGATTGTATTGATCCGGGATGATTTTCTTGTGTGAGAGAGGTGATTTTTCCGTAATTTTTTATGACTTGCCTCTAGTGCTTCTTCAGATAGTTCTCTTAAAGGTATTTCAAAAGATGAAATTGGATAGAAAAAGACTCTTAATGCGATTGAAAATGTATGTATGAGTTCTTCATCAAGTCTCATTACTTTTGCAGTTATTTTCGAATTCTGAAAAAAACTTCTTGCCGTGATTCCATAATTTGTTGACCTAAATTCCAACTTAGGCTTGTCAACAATGAGACCCAAGCTACTTTTGAACAATTTATTTACAAGATGATGAGTTTTCCAGAAAATTAAGAATAATATTTGGAAAAATAAAAGAAGTTCTCAACCAGATACCGTGGCATCTCGCAAAATGATCACCGTTTCATGTAGAAGCCTTCCACCTACGTTCAAGATTTTTGAAAAGAAGGCATACTTTTTCGACCAAAATCGTTCTTAGTTGTAACCAGACAACCTTTAATTTTTAAATCAATCAATATAAATTCAAAAACACCTTCAACTTTTGTGTTTTTATCAAAACAAATCCATTTTTTTTTATTTTTGATGGTTTGACCTTGCCCTATAAAAAGTCAAATATTTTGAAGGTTAGCAAGAAGTAGCAAGAAAAGTAACCATTTTATCAAAACACAATAACAACAGAACATAATGACATAAAATATTTTGCTACAGCTTACTAATATTTTTTTAAAATCTTAATTTTATACAATTTGTAAGCCTCAAAAAAAGAGTATTTTTCAAAAAATCACAAAAATTCAAATTCATAAGAAAAATTCGAAACAACAACTCATACCTGCGGTCAAGGTACTCGTATCCATTATTAATATTCAAACAAAAAAATGTAATACAGCCAAAATATTTTTCTTACGCGAGCTAAGCTAATTCGCACAAAATTGAGGACCTTGCATCAAAAGGGGGGCAGGTCCACATTTTGGTGCAAATGAGGGGCAGATCAAAAATTTAAAAAATCGCAGTAATTACTAGTATTGTTTATTTAAGCTAAAACTTGATTAAAAAAATATGAAAATAAGCAAATTTTTTAACACCATATCATTTTTTAACATTCGTTAAATAATTTATTTTTCAGATTTTTTTTTTTTGATTTCTCACAAAAAGTTAAATGTGGACTTGCATCCCTTTTGATGCAAGGTCCTCAATTGCAACTTTCAATTACATTGCAGCTTAAAGTATATCAATTGCTCACAAAAGTCCCGCTAATCCAGGAAGAAGAAAAAAACAAGAACAAAACAAAATTAAATTTAAGTAGTTCAAGGTGTTCTAAAACAGCTTTATATATTATTGATATTGCATTGTCACCTGGTGAAGCTCTTGTCTAAGCCTGCGTTTCCCTATTGATTACCGAACCGGTCGGTCGTCTCAAATTTGGCCCCCAAACGTTGAAGAAATAACTGAGAAGCGCTACCACGTCTACCGTAAAATGGGTGCAACGCGCAGAACGTTTCCACTAACGAACAATCATTTTGATATTCAATCGTGTTACTTGCCATGGTGATTTTGCATTAGTATCTCTATTATAAACAACAGATTTGACAGATGCCACCAAAACATCATGAGCACCACAATCGTTCAAGATCTAAGATTGAAAAACCATTTATGTGGCAAGTTATGCATTCTCAAAAAAAATCGAACTAAGGATCTTGATTAGACTTGAAATAAGGGTGATACGGAAGATGAAAAAAGTGGGTTTCGCAAATCTGTCTGTGTGTTCGACTACATCCTAAATGGCTCGTCTTGTCTTCTTTTAACTTTTTAAAATTTTCTCCATAAAAATTGTATTCTTTTATTTTAATGGTAGACCATATTGTTCTCATATTCTTAACATATTGCCACCAAAAATACAAATGTTTATCGAAAATTGTGTTTTTCTCGAAAACGACTACTTGAATTGTGATAAAATTAAATTTGTTTCTTGTGACTAATTTTTACGATGTATTGCTTAAAAAAAACGAATTTGAAATTAAGACATTACTAACAGGGAAATAAATTCCATTACCGAAATTCGTATTTCAAGGGTCAAAGTGGTAATATTGAACTGTCTACATTATTTCCACTTTTTTTTAATTTTTGGAAATAAAGTCGAATGCAGAAAACGGTAGAATTCGACATTATTTCCAGTATAAATCAATCAAGAGAGAGAGAGTGAGTGCATAAAGTCAACGTTTTAATCAGTGCGTTAGATTTTCCATATTATTTATTAAAATAAATAAAGTTATTTAAAATTTCTTTGATTGAATAATAAAATAAGTAAAGCTGAACATCCTAAAAGTGAATTTAATTCAAAAAACATCTGTAAGGTACGATTAATTAAACTTTTAAAATCCCATAAGAAAGCCGACATATCTCTTGTGCCGCTATATGCAACCCAAACGAAAGTCAACGGAAATATCCCCAATTAAAACACCCAGAAGTAAAAAAGATCCTTCCCAGTTACACTTCGAAATGAATGCAAGCGATATTAAATCAATTATTAATGATTGTTTAAAAGAACACCTAAAGAATATCGCAACTAAAGATGACGTCTCGTCTGTCTCTAAAGATATACAGCTACTTCGATCACAGAATGCTCACCTGGCGGAACGTCTCTTTGTTGTTGAAAATTACTGTGAGACACTCGAGAAGCAAATCGAAATTTTGTCACAAAGGTCCAACGAAGACACTGTTGTTGTGCATTTTCCTTCAGATGAGAAAACCAACAAGATTGAATTTGCTACACAAACATGTCGGGGTCTTCTCGATCTTAACGAAAATACAGATTTGTCTGTTAAAACATCACGAGAATTCACAAACCGCAATAGGAATAAAACTACAATGGTTTTAAAATTGAACAACAGCGAAACTGTCAACAAAATCATCAACGCTACTTCGAAGCTAAAGGGCACTGGTATCTATATTCATCGTGAGCAGTCATTGCTATACCGAAACAAAAGAAATGCACTTTTCGAAATTAAAAGAAGTCTCACAGAAAAAAATCCGAACACGATTATTAAGGTTAAAGGAGCAAAGATGCAAATCGGCAAATTTATGTTTACATTTTATTCATTCCGAGGTTTAAAAATCAAAACTAAAGAAGAACTTGAATATGTCAGAACGAATTTTGGAGACGATGCAACGTGTTTCTTTGACACAATCAACATACAGATAAGCAATACAAACGTCAATAATTCAAGCCGTCACCGTCAGCTGTCTTACGCTGCAAGATCAGTGCCACCTGTATTTCAGGATCTAAACAACGAGGGAGGTGCGGGTCCGAGCTGTTATATTCGTACGTAGGATAGTGTTGCCGTCTGCCACAATAATTTTTGTTCTTCAAATAATATTAAATTAAAAATTTTTTGCTACAATATTACAGGATTTAAAAACAAACTAATTATGCCTGAATTTTTTAAACTTGTTTCAAAACATGATATATTTATACTATTAGAAACTTTTTTGGAAGAAGGAAAAGAATTGCAGTATTTGAAATATTTTGAAAATTTTAATATTGAATGTATTCCAGCTATTAGAAACAATAGACTTGGTAGAGCTAGTGGTGGAATTATCTGTGGTGTTAAAAATGTGGCTTTAAAAAACCACATTAAATTTAAAAGAAGTGGGAATTACATTATTATTGATATTACCTTTGAGTCAAAACATTTTCACATACTTCCTATCTATCTAAACTTTAACGATTGGAACTCAAAATATAATGATCTTTATAAGGGGGCATCCATAAATTACGTGAGATGTTTAAGGGGGGGAGGGGGTCGAGTCAAATCTCACCTAATCTTAAGTTGGGGAGAGGGGGGGTCTCGGCAAATATCACGCAATTTTTTTTCTGATTGAAACAAAAAAAAATTATACTATTTTGGTCCATTTAATCTAGATTGTACATGCTTAATACTACGTTTTCACCAAAGGTAAATCCGAGATTTAAGTGGATTTACCATAAATCTCCTTTAAATCTCGTAGATTTACCATACAAATATAAATCACCTCAAATGAAGATTTAAAATAAATCTCCTTGAAATCTTCTCGCAATCAGAAGATTTGCAAAACAAACAAACCTTATTTTGTAAAACGCACCTATGAACACCCACTTTCTTCATTGACATTCAACACAAAATAGAAATATCTGTTTTTTTTTTCCTGTTTACTACACACGGACACGTTCCAACCTGCTTTGTTTATTTTTGTAAATGTTTTACTCGACTCAGTGCACGCTCTTACTAATTTGAAATGAGTTATCAAGATTTTTATAACGCATACGTTAAAAGATACGTCTATAAGACGAAGAAGTCCTGCCAGGACGATGTGATAAAATTATGGAACACAGCGAAGCAAAAATTCCTGAAGAAAGAAGAGTTCATACATCACATTCAACATGAGATTGAACGGCTTCTCAGGGAAGCCACTGAGAGAAAAGTTTGGTCTACTTTAGCGTTCCTTCAAAAGGTAGGTTAAATATATTTTTTTAAGAAAATACTACTGTGCGCAAGTGCCAACGGCTTAGAGTGGCTAGATCAGAGCGAAGTTGAAGGAGCAGATGATTTTACTGAAAATCATATGGACATGTTGGTTCCAATAGTTTCTCTTGAGACCGCGCATGATTCTCCATGGGCTCAATTAGAGTAGATATTATTTTTTTTTAATCACAGTAGTTACGAAATTTAAAAAAACACCTCACGTAATTTATGGACGCCACCTAACTTTTTAATTAATCAAAACCATACCAATTTGATGGTTATAGGTGATCTTAATGGACGTATAAGCGGTTTCCAAAACTCGTTTTCCCCGAATAATGATCAGATTTTAGCCGAAAGAAAATCTTGAGATAACCATCTAAACACGAATGGCAGCGCACTGATAGAAATGATCGAAGACTTTGGATTTTTTGTTTTAAACGGGGTTTCTCTTAGTGATTCTAAGGGTAATTATACTTTCGTTTCTGATCAGGGCTGTTCAGCTATAGATTATTGTCTTATTAGAGGTCAATGGCTTAAAATGGTTAAGGATTTTGAAGTTCACCCAACTAATTTTTCATCGCATTTGCCTTTAATTGTTTCCTGTGAGTTTGATAATTATTATCATTCAAGTAGTCCAATAACAGAAACCGCCCCCGTGAGCAAACTCAAATGGATAGAAAAAAAAACTGATACATACAAACGTAATTTATGTCGGCAAACCGCAAGTATGCCGAATCCATTGTTAATCTCCGTAGAAGAAGCAACAAATTCTGTGTTTGTCGCGATAAGACAATCTGCTTTTCACCCTACAGCTTCGCAGAAACCTTTACTTCAGTCGAAATGGTATGATAATGAGTTTAAACAAAGTAGACAAAGATCCTTCGCTTTTTTAAAACTTTTCAGAAAAACAAACAACCTGGCTTTTAAAACAATGTATCTTGAGCAAAACAAAGCATACAAAAGGATTTGTGCACGTAAAAAGGAATTATACCTAAAAAAATCAGCTTATAAGCTTGTAGAATGTAGGGACTCAAAATCTTTCTGGTATAATGTTCGCACGTTAAGTGGTCAGTGTAAGACCTTTTCGTTAAGCATCGATGTTAATTTGCTAGCAAACTATTTTGAAAATCTGCTGTTGCCTGATCCCAATCAAAACACTATGAGCTTTGCGCTTCCAAACATCTCAATTCCAGATCTGGACTGTTATTTCTCAATGCTGGAGCTAATATCTGCTTTGAAAAAAATGAAAAACAGAAAAGCATCTGGTTCTGATGGTATCCCAGTAGAATTCTACAAAAATGCACCCCCGGAATTTTTAGAGTTTGTATTAATTCTATTCGATAAGATATACAACGAAGAGACAATTCCCGAAAATTTTCTCTCCTCTAGAATCTCTGCAATTTTTAAGAAGGGTAATCGGAATTTGCCGGAAAACTACAGAGGTATTGCTGTACTCAACTCTCTTAGAAAAGTGTTCACACAAATTCTTTATAATAGACTTGTGACCTGGGTTGAGCAAAACAATATAATAAGTTGTTTTCAGGCTGGTTTTCGAGCCAATCTTTCAACAGTTGATCAAATTTTTGTTCTCAATACTGTGGCAAGACGCTTTATAGACAAAAAGAAGTGTTAATACGCTTTTTTTGTTGATCTGAGGGCAGCTTTCGACACCATTAACCGAAAATCTTTAATTTATAAGCTTGCAGGGATCGGAATTTCGACTAAATTTATCAAAATCTACGACAAACTTCTAGGAAGTATGACCGTAGCTGTACAGAATGGTAAAAATGTATCTAGATTTTTTAAATGTGAAACCGGTGTCCCGCAAGGTTGCGTTTTGAGTCCGTTGATCTTTGCGTTATTTATTAAAGATGTCGAAAACCATATTCCAGGTGGGATTACTTTCGGGGATCTTATAATTAAGGTTTTGCTCTATGCAGACGATATGGTAATTTTATCGGAGAATCCACTTACTTTACAACTCCAAATCAATAAGTTGAAAACATTTTGCGATATGTGGGATCTCAAAATTAACACATCTAAATCCAAAATAATGGTATTCAGATCCCAAAATCGTTCTATTAACTATAGTCGTAACTGGACCCTAGATAATGAAGTAATCGAAGTCGTCAAAGAATTTAAGTATCTAGGCTATGTGCTTACTAGTAATCTAAATATCCGACCTCATTTAAAAGAAAAAACAAAAGTAGCAAAATTAGCTATAAACACTATGTGGTTTGAGTTTTTCACAAATAAGTATGTAGGTCCAGTTTCGAAATTTAAAGTATACAATGCCACGATTAATAGCTGCTTTTGCTATGGGAATGAAGTTTATGGGTACCAACAATTTGACGAAATTGAGGTAATACAGAGATACTTCTTCAAACGCATTTTTAAGTTGCCTATTAATACTCCAAATTATGCTATTCATGTTGAGTCAGGCTTACCTCCACTATTTCTAAGAAATCTAAAGGCAAACGCTGATTACATAGTCAGGGTCATGAAACGGTCTGATCGAAACCTACAAAAACGAATACTTTTAGTTTCATTTCAATGCGGATATAGTCCAATCAAGAACTGGTATGATCTTGCAGTTATTAACAACTTTGCAATGTCTCTATCAGTAGAAAATGTGGAAGATTTAAAAAATACCCTCTATGATTGTATCGCTATAATTGATGATAAATTGTATCAGTCCTGTCTCGACAGGGCCAGATCATCAACCTCTCGGACTATGTATAAGCAACTCAATCTAGGTTTGGGTACAAATAATTATTTTAGAGAGGAGTTCTCATCTTTTGAAATGAGTTTAATTTTTAAAATTCGAACTGAAATGTTTGAACTAAACTATAGGGCTCATAGAACTGATAAAAATCCTATTTGTTCACTGTGCAACCTTAATCAGAACGAAGACGTCTTACATTTTTTGGCGTTATGCCCGATACTACAGGAAATCCGAAGGCTTCATCTAAGTGCAAGTTTTCTGTCTTTAGAGGATTGTGTTCATTTTTTAAATGGAGACCGTGGCTGGAAACCACTTATACGCTATATCCTGCATGCGAGATGTTATCGCAATACTTATTTGAATTTTTTCTGATTCATGGTAGTACCTATAATTTTTGTTTTAGCTAAACTAAAAGCAAGTTCTTAAGACTTAATTATGCAATTATTTTGTGCCTTCCATTAAAGTAGGTGTATATTCTTCTTTTTCTTCTTTGTTTTAGCTAAACTAAAAGCCATCTTTATTTACGATAATGTATAATAATCTCTAATTAAACTTATTTTGTTTTCGCTAAACTAAAAGCCATATTGTGTACAACCATTGTTTTTTGTATATGCACATTAAAGTTATTTATTTTTCATTATACAAGAATTGTTACTCTTATTTGATATATATTAAATTTGTTTAAACATAATGTATTTATCTCTCTGTTAGTGTAATTTTGTTAAACGGCAGACGGCCTATGCAGCCATGCTTTTTCGATCTATTTAAATAATATTTGTAATGTTTTTTTTCCTTTATATTGAAAAAATAAAGAATCTAATCTAATCTAATCTAATCTAATCTAATCTAATCTAATCTAATCTAATCTAATCTAATCTAATCTAATCTAATCTAATCTAATCTAATCTAATCTAATCTAATCTAATCTAATCTAATCTAATCTAAAATGGAAATAAAGTCGATTCTACCTTATTTCTCTCTACCTTAATTCACGGCACCTACTAACAATACCAGAAATGTTGTATACAGAAATATCAGAAATAAACGTCAATTTTTTACGAACCATAAAATCAACTCATTAGAAAGGGGTTACCAAGTGGATGTTATCTACACAGACTTTTCAAAAGCGTTTATTACAAAAATTAGAGAACATAGGATTTCACTCAAATATGCATAAATGGTTGACGGCCTATCTAACCGGACGTAGTCAGCATATTTTTATAGATTCAATTATCTCTAATCCGCTTTCAGTAACTTCTGGCGTTCCGCAAGGAAGTCATTTAGGTCCAATTCTACTACTTATTTTTATAAATGACCTACCAGATGTCCTTATAAACTCAATGCGAATTATGTTTGCGGATGATCTGAAATTTTTTTAGATGCATAAAAAGTATAACTGACTGTGCAAGCTTCTCCAAAATGATATCACCAATCTTACCAATTGGTGAAAAACAAATCAATTAGCCCTAAATATAACAAAATGTCAATGTTTTTCGTTTTCGCGTCGTTTGGTACCTGTCGTTTACGTTTATAACATTCAAAATCATTTTCTAGAAAGAGTTTCATTAAAAAAAGATCTTGGATCCAAGCTTAACTTTGTACATCATATAGAATTCATGGTGAATAAGGCCAACTCTGTGCTGGGTTTTATTTCACGCAATTCTTTTGATTTTAGAGACCCTTACACTTTAAGAGCCCTATATGTTGCTTATGTTAGATCGATCCTGGAATATTGCTGCGTAGTGTGGAATCCTCATTACAATGTTCATATTACAAGAATAGAAAAAGTTCAAAAAAATTTACAAGATTTGTAGTAAAGAAATTAGGGTGGAACATTGAATTGCCTTCATACAATGTTAGATGTCATTAATTATTGGCTTTGATGTAAATAAATAAATAAACCAATAAAACTGGCAGCACCTACCATATTACCATTTTCCGAATTTTAACTTCTTACTACCGACTACTTTAGGGCGTGATTCTTGGGTATATTTTAAGAAAAAAAAAATCATTCTACGCTAAGGACCTATTTCCGATTTTTATATCATATATCGGGGATCTAAGAAAAGGCCTATTTTGGTGTACTCTGACCCATGTTAACGGTAATTGCTTTTATTTTTAGGAGAAATAGAAGTCTTTGTAATTGAGTTAGAACAAATATGATATCTTATCTCAGTCTTGAGATCTCCCCTTTTTGAGCATGTTCCGTTTTTCCTGCCCATGGTGATGGGCATACCGTTTAACTATTTTTTTTTGAATGAACGTAACAATAATAAAAATAAAACTCAATAACAGGTTTACGGAAAAATCCACAGATTTTATGTTGTTTGGGAAAATCTAGAACAGGTAAAATTAAAAAAATGTTTTTTTTTTTGCTTTAAGCTCCAAAGGCTATATGAAATAAAAAATCATTTTGTGTGGGCTTAGATATTTTTTTATTTTATGTGTGCACTAAAACATGTATAACAGGTGTTCAAAATGTCCTCCTTGGTTTTGAATGCATGCTAGAGCCAGATTTTGGATTACACTATGAGATATGTATTGATGAAACTGCTGCTTCACTTTTGATGACGCTTCGAGAATACGGTCAACTAATTCACCTTAATTGGCTATTTCGGTTGAATAAACAAATTTCTTCAGTCTTCCCCATACAAAGAAATCCAATACTGTAAGTTCAGGAGATCTTGCAGGTCAGAGAACCAGTTCATTTCTTCCTTCCTATTCAACGATTGCCGTACTCTTCACCTAACCAATTCCTAACCTCTAGACCATATTGGGCTGGAGCACCATCCTTTTGAAAATGCTTTGATATTAAACATGTTGATACCTTTGAATACCTGGTAGTTTTCCTCGCTATAAAGCTGAGTTGGGTAGACAGGACATCGAGCTTAAGACTTTATCTTCATAAAGTTGTCAGACATATTTACCACCTAAACAACAAGATTATTATGGCTTAGCATTCTTCATAGCTGTAAAATTTATCCTTTGATCCATTTGTGTACTATCTACATAAGGCAGGTCGAATGACCCCCAGTTTTGGATCAGTATCTTACATGTAAGACATCTGTATCTTACATGTATAGAAGTTATAGTGATGTTAGAGCTCCAGAAGTCTTTAGTTTGAGATCCAACGAACATAATTTTGGGAATGTTCCGCCCGTTTATTCAATAAATTACCTGATGATTTCAGATGTGTGCAGCCTTGTGTATATCAAGCCAGAGTAAAGATGGGGATGCAAAATTAATTGAGTCGACTGACGAATTAGCTGATTTTTTTTTCTTTCAAGAGATGGTTATAAATCTATGATAGCTCTGTTTTCAATCAGGTTTAATGCTCTGTTCTGAATTCTATCCAATAATTGGAGGAAAGTTTGAACTGCGCCTGCCCAAAGGTGTGAGTTATATGCGAGTTTTAGACGTATAATCGCCTCCTAAATTGTAGACAGATCAGAAGGCGTGAACATTTTTTTTACATCCATATAGAAATCCTAAGCATTTAGCAACATTTTTTGCGGTCTCGTCAATGTGATCATTCCAACGAACATCGTCGTTGACACAAATATCGAGTACTGAAAGCTTTTTGGTTTCTTCGAGGCAAGTGCCATTCAAGGACAATGGCATAAGGGCAACGACAATAGACAGCATTGAGTTTTCGAAGCATATAACTCCACATGGTTTTTTATACCCCATTTAAAAATGCTGTAAAGTTTAGAGTAATGAGCTTATCATACGATACCGTTGCAATTCCACCGAATTCCGGAAAAGCTTACGCAATGGTTTTGTCAGCTATGAAGAATACCTCTTCAGAAGAATTGGGGTTATACCATAAAACCAGCGGATTTGTTTATATCAAGAAGGGTTCATGCAACTGTACGAGTGTAGAAAGAGCGATACGTCCAATTTATGGTCGTCATAATCGTCCTAGCAGATCAACAATTGAGCGTCTAGTGGAAAAATTTGAATACACAGGCACAGTACAAAATGTTCCCGTGCCAGTGAGACAAAGAAGTGCCTGTAGTGTCGAGAATATTGCTGCTGCTGAAGCTTCAGTTACAGAAAGCCCAAATGTGTCTCTCACACGTCGTTCTCAAGCGTTGGGCATCTCTGTCAAGTCGTTGTGGCGAATTTTGCGAAACGATCTTGGCCTACACCCTTACAAGATTAAATTGACGCAAGAACTGAAGCCGCTTGACCACCAGAAGCATCGTATGTTCGTGAATTGGGCTGAGCAACAACTTGAAAATGATTCGGATTTTCATCGAAAAATCATCTTCGGCGATGAGGCTCATTTCTGGCGGAATGGCTTCGTCAATTAACAAAATATGCGGTATTGGTCAGGCAGCAATCCACACGTACTCCATGAGTCATCATTGCATCCCGAAAAATGTATGGCTTGGTGTGGTTTATGGGCCGGCGGCGTCATTGGGCCGTACTTCTTCTGTGATGATCAAGCCCGGCAGGTTACTGTGAATGGGGATCGCTACCGTTCAATAATAACTGAATATTTTTGGCCACAATTGGATGATATGGACTTGGAGAACATGTGGTACCATCAGGACGACGCCACAAGCCACACAGCGAATACAATCAATTTATTGGACACCAAGTTTGGAGAACGTGTTATCTCACGAAATGGTCCTGTCGCTTGGCCGCCTCGGTCGTGCGATTTGACGCCGTTAGACTATTTCCTGTGGAGGTACGTCAAGTCTATGGTCTATGCCAAAAAGCCAGCGACGATCGATGAACTTCGTACGAATATCGAACGTGAAATTGTAGCAGTATCGGCCGATTTATGCTTGAAAACCGTCGAAAATTGGGTTCAGCGTCTGGACTTCTGCAAGCGTGCCCGTGGTGGCCATGCAAAAGAAATCAAGTTCCATACATAATGGCATCAAACGTTCTTTTACAGGAATAAAGAATTTCATCGATATCCGAAACCGTTTTTATTTTATTTAAAAAAACTTTTGTAGCGCTCTTATTGAAAAACCCGATACATTTGCCTTATCTAACGGGTGATTTTTTAAGAGCTAGAGAACTTTTTTTTTAAAAAAAAACGCATAAAATTTGCAAAATCTCATCGATTCTTTATTTGAAACGTTAGATTGGTCCATGACATTTACTTTTTGAAGATAATTTCATTTAAATGTTGACCGCGGCTGCGTCTTAGGTGGTCCATTCGGAAAGTCCAATTTTGGGTAACTTTTTCGAGCATTTCGGCCGGAATAGCCCGAATTTCTTCGGAAATGTTGTCTTCCAAAGCTGGAATAGTTGCTGGCTTATTTGTGTAGACTTTAGACTTGACGTAGCCCCACAAAAAATAGTCTAAAGGCGTCAAATCGCATGATCTTGGTGGCCAACTTACCGGTCCATTCCTTGAGATGAATTGTTCTCCGAAGTTTTCCCTCAAAATGGCCATAGAATCGCGAGCTGTGTGGCATGTAGCGCCATCTTGTTGAAACCACATGTCAACCAAGTTCAGTTCTTCCATTTTTGGCAACAAAAAGTTTGTTAGCATTGAACGATAGCGATCGCCATTCACCGTAACGTTGCGTCCAACAGCATCTTTGAAAAAATACGGTCCAATGATTCCACCAGCGTACAAACCACACCAAACAGTGCATTTTTCGGGATGCATGGGCAGTTCTTGAACGGCTTCTGGTTGCTCTTCACTCCAAATGCGGCAATTTTGCTTATTTACGTAGCCATTCAACCAGAAATGAGCCTCATCGCTGAACAAAATTTGTCGATAAAAAAGCGGATTTTCTGCCAACTTTTCTAGGGCCCATTCACTAAAAATTCGACGTTGTGGCAGATCGTTCGGCTTCAGTTCTTGCACGAGCTGTATTTTATACGGTTTTACACCAAGATCTTTGCGTAAAATCTTCCATGTGGTCGAATAACACAAACCCAATTGCTGCGAACGGCGACGAATCGACATTTCACGGTCTTCAGCAACACTCTCAGAAACAGACGCAATATTCTCTTCTGTACGCACTGTACGCATTCGTGTGGTTGGTTTAATGTCCAATAAAGTAAACTGAGTGCGAAACTTGGTCACAATCGCATTAATTGTTTGCTCACTTGGTCGATTATGTAGACCATAAATCGGACGTAAAGCGCGAAACACATTTCGAACCGAACACTGATTTTGATAATAAAATTCAATGATTTGCAAGCGTTGCTCGTTAGTAAGTCTATTCATGATGAAATGTCAAAGCATACTGAGCATCTTTAGCCGTTTTGGCTGTAGCCGAACAGACAGACAGACAGACTTGCGAGACCCACTTTTTTAGTCGTCGCTATCATCGTGATGTCAACTTTGAGCAAAATCTCGAGTTCGATTTTTTTCCCGAATGCATAACTTGCCTTATAGTATCTACCTATAGGTCGCAAGTAAAAATAACTACATGGTTATGTGTTTTATTCCCATTTCATTGAATATGTAGTTTTTGTATACCAACGATATTTATAGAATTTATGGAGTAAATTTTTCACTTAATGTATGTATGTATACGCGTAAGGACCTGCCCTTATAGCAAGTCCATTATAAAAATTACAACATACATAGTCATTATTTAAAATATCTAATGTGCAGAAGTGTGTTTTATATTTTTTGCCGACGGAACAATCTTCAATTTTATTAATAACAACTGACAGGCTTAAGTCAACATAATAAACATTTCCATCTCTTTTATTGTACTTTGTGGATAATTTAAAATCCATAAATCCACCTTGCAAATAGTCGTAAAATATTCAATAGGGCATGATTCAGGACACAAAGGTTTTTTTTTATTTAATATCACGAAATTCACGAGCGTTATACATATGTGTGGATGGATAACTTGTTAATTTTTAATATTTCGTTTTTCCAGCATGTATGAGATATCTACGAAAAGAGGCGCCAATTTGGGGACTATGATTGGTGTGTGAAAAAAAAAAAAACATTTTATTTATCATATATGTATGCATGTATGTGAATGTATAGATACATATACATACACAACGCATTCATAAAGGGTAGGAATAGTAAAAAAAAAAAAAAAAACATTAAAATACAAACCCCCTAGAGTAATAAAATCACACATGCTGGTAAAAACTTTTTTTGGTTGAGGAAAATTAAAAGACACTTTGATTTTTTTTCAATGATTTTGTAATTAATTTATAAAATGAACTTGTTCTTTTTAAGGTTCAACAATAGCACTCTTCATTTTCTAGAAAAGCTTTACAACCAATTTATGTCTTGAACCAATATCACACAGCGAAAGCGTCGGAACTCAGAGAGGTATAACTGTTATTCTTTCTTTACGTCCTGACGTGCGTCGCATCGATATTAAGCAATTTATTGGTGATGTTGTCGATGTACCAAACTTACTTTACTTTCGATAAAGAGGGTGTCCCTTAATTCAATATATTAGGACGCGATAGGGGCGAACGCAGGTGGAGGTTTTAGGGGTTCAAAACGTTTTTTTTTCCCCACACGTTTTTTTTTCCTTTTTTTAAGATCAAAAATAACGGTACCTGCCATACGAATTTTTTTCGAAATTTTATAAATATTTTTTTTTTAAAACTGTCGCACAGAATTTAAAAAAAAAATTCATCAAATTTCATTTAGTTAAAACTAGGTAATGGTTGAGAAAATTTTTCAAAAAAATGGTCATTCTTGGAAGCCCCCTTGGAACCATTTTTTTGATTTTTGATTTTCTCGAAAACAGTACAACCGATTTTAATCACTATGAAGCCCCTTCAAGGTTTAAATATTATTGCGTGTACAAATTTTAAAAGTTTTTTTTTTGGATTGTTAAATAAAATTAAAATTTTTTTTTTGGAAACTCAATATTTCGAAAACCCCAGGCTCGATTTTTTTAAACTTGATAAATAAAAGTTTCTTAATATAATTTACAAGATCTGAGGAAAAACATTTCTTTTACCTAAAAATAAAGGTACCCAGCATACAAATGTTAAAAAATGGTTTTCGAAAATCGTATTTTTCTCAGAAACGGCTCTGAGAATTTTGATATTTTTTTTGTTTCGATTAATTTTTACTTTCAGAGAAGCTCCTAAGAAGTTAAAACAAAACATTGCATTTTAAGACTTTAAAAAAATATTTTTTGAATTTTTGAAAAAAAAAAATCTATTCGATATCTCAAACACGGCTCAATATTTTTTTTGTAAATTAAATTTTTATTCGAACAATAATAAAAAGTTTAAATATGCGTACCAAATTTTTTTCTTAAATATGTTTTAAAAAATTTGTATACAAAAGCTTATTTTTATAAGAAACCACTAAAGCGAATTACAATTTTGTTCTTGCATAAACTAATATTTGTTCAAAACACATGGCATCCTGTGGTTAGCTCCAACTACTAAATTAGTTTTAGTCATTTAAAAAATTAATTTATACGACGGTCGTGTTGGGGTGTACAACTTTTTCCAAAGAATTACAACAACAATTCCTTAAGAAAAGTCAGTGGCTTGCTCATTTTTTAGGGGCATTTTTCCTGACGCATTGTAGTGAGGGTGCATCAAGCGCCACTGCTTTAGAAAAAGCTCTCCCATAAGGCATGTACTGACAATTTTTGTTGGACAGAGTATAATAACATTAATTTTTGAAATTCTTAGTCTTTTACATACGACCAAATTCGTGTGACCCAGTCGTGCATTTTATTTTATGTGTCTTCGTATTTTAACGCAACTTTCTTAATTTGAATTGATGATTAACGGATAGACACGAAGCGAAGAGCAATTGAGTTTTTGTTAATTTACATTATGTACACGACAGAAAACGGACTAACGAAGCAAGTTTGAGTTATTGATGGCTCCAAGGTCGGAGTGTGTTGTACCGAAATATATTTTTTGTTTTTTTTGTACATCCACCTGTAAATGTTTGGGCTCGGTTCCCAGGATTTTGTTACAGGAGTAGAATGCAATCATTCATTTTTTCGCTCTTTCCTTAGTGTTAAGACTCCAGTCTAATTTCCTATCTAGAATCACACCAAGATACGTAGCATGATCTGAAATCTTCAGGGGGGTGCCTTCAATTGAAGGTATTCTGAAGCTTGGTATTTTCCTCTTATTTGTAAAAAGGACTAATTATGTTTTTGACGGGTTAACCATCAGGCCGCACTTTCTAGTCCATCTGTTAACCTTAGAAAGGGCGTATTCAATCTGTTCACTGATAGTGGGTAAGAATTTACCTGTAGCTAATAACGCAAGATCGTCAGCGTAGGCTACTATCTTTACACCACAGTGTTTTAAATTAATGAGAATTGTGTTCATAACCAGCACCCAAAGGAGTGGTGAGAGAACTCCCCCCTGTGGGGTGCCCCTGGATGTGGACACTCTCATCTGTATCCCTGCCAGTTCCGAGTTAATTAGCCTGTTCTTTAGCATGCACATAACCCAACGTATTATCGAATTATCGATTTTATTGTCTACAAGAGCTGCCTCTACCGCTTTATTGTTCACGTTATTGAAGGCTCCTTCAATATCAAGAAACGCAGCAAGGGTATATTCTTTGTCGCTCAATGTCTTCTCAATCGTGCTAACCACGCTGTGAAGTGCCGTTTCTATACTCTCTCCCTTTGTGTAGGCGTGTTGTGCTGGGGATAAATCAACCAGTTTCAGAGTGCCGCAAATATGTAGGTCTATCAGTCTTTCAAACGTTTTAAGAATAAACGATGTCAGACTGATTGGTCTGAAATCTTTAGCTTCTGTATGACTGGGCTTGCCAGCTTTTGGAATGAAAACCACCTTAACTTCGCGCCATGATAAAGGAACATATCGCCATTTTAAACTGTTAAGGAATATATTTTTCACGAGCGGCATTATTTGGATTTTTCTTTTCTGTAGCATCATTGGGAAGATGCCATCAAGGCCAGGGGTCTTCTATGGAGAAAAGGAATGGATTGCCCATCTGATCTTTTCATCCGTTATAATATCCGATGGTAGGTACAATGTGTTCCGTGTAGGACACTGTTTCCGGATTGCTGTCATTTGACCTGGAACCCGGGAAGTGAGTATTTATCAGGTGCTCAAGAGTCTCATTGCAGGATTCGGTCCAGCACCCAGTGGGCGTTTTAAGAGATTCTAGAGGGATTGAATGATTGGAAAGGATTTTTTTAGCCTAGAGAGTGGTGTTCCACAGGGATCCATCTTTTTCTGAATTTATATTAATGAGCTCCCAACCCTTAAAAAGCACTGTTCCATTAATTTGCATGCTGATGATGACATTGTCTTAGTGTATTGCTTATAATAAAGAATTGAATTGAATTGATTGATTGAAAAAGCCATACATATCACAGAAGAACAAGATTCTGAGGCTAGAATTTGTTAGGGAGCATATTAATAAACCACCGACTTTTTGAATAAGTGCTCTTTGGTGTTCATTGGATGGTTATTATAACCGAAAATTATTGTATTAGGCCGCGGCCGCTTGGAAAACCAAAGCCAATCAGCCCGTTACACAATTAAATTGTGGAGTGGGGCCACTTGTGAGGTGCTCCGACTATGGCTAAATTCAGAGCCATGAATATTAGTGAATGTTACTGAAAATGTTTTGCATCTGGTCAAATCCAAAATTTCTCAAGAAATTAAAAGATCTCCGAATGAAACATGGGAAGATTTATAAGAGTATGGAGTACCATTGTAACATGATGAAATTCAGCATTTGGTATACTGAATCTAAGCCGCCTTGCAGTAGAAGCTATTGCTGAATAAGGAGAAAACACAACTTATTAGGTAATGCTATGCTTAAGCAATATTATGTTTTGATGAAAAAAAAATCTTTTTGCCTTTCCAGAGGTTTTTAAATGAACTTAAATAAACATGTGTTGGTAACTTGTCGTTGTTTGTCATTTTATCATTTGTACCTACTAATTTTTCTAAAGTTGTGCAGTTTATTGAAGTTATAGAGAGTATTACACCACCGACTGTATATTTCAATTTTAAATAAAGAAAGTATTCAAATTCCACTTCAATATCCCCAGCTTCCTTTGTTCAACCTCCCACATGGTGTCAAAAGTGATTTACCCCCCCCCCCTCAGTGTCTTTTTTGCAAAAAACAATATACAAAATAAAGTCCATGACATGCAATAATACACATATTGATGTAAAATAAATTGAAAATTGAATTATGTTAAATGTAATCGGAAAATTTACTCTTATACATATGTATATTGAATTAATTAAATTCACGGGTGTTCGAGAATATTGATTAAATAACTGTTCAAACATGGTGTGATCTGTGGCACAGTACATTACAAATAAGCGATATTCAATACACTGTTAAAGCACGTAATCCTGATATATTATACAAGAAACGAAAATGAAAAATTTGTACCTTTACAAAAATGAATATTGAAGATTTGTCGACAGAGCAATTAACTTTATTAAAAGAACGTGGGCTTTTGCACAGTAAAAGGCTCAAACAATACTTAGTCGACGGACTGAGATCTGTGATCGATGAAAAAATTATTCGTCAATAAGAGGTAGTGTCGACGTGGAGTCCGTACGCCCTGATTGCCAATATCGAGGTCCAAGACGTTCTACAGGCGGTCTTCTAAGTGCAAGACGTATCCTATTCGCGTCTTGTAGGCAGAAGGCTGCATGCAAAACGTCTTGGACCTCGATATTTCATTATGCCGATAATTAGAAATTTGAAAAAATGGTTGAATGGTAGGAACAGTCCTTAATATCTTAGTTTAAATGAATTCTAGGCGCGCGGCGTTTTCAAGAAAAATACGATTTTCGAAAACAATTTTTTTAACATTGTACTCGTATGTTGGCTACCGTTATTTTTAGAGAAAATAAAAGTTTTCTTCTCACATCTTGCGATTTAATTGTTAAGTTTAAAAAAAAAAAAAACAACAAGAGTGAGGTTTTCGAAATATTGAGAAATGAAAAAGCAATTTTGAATCTTTTTTTGAATTCAAACATATTTTTGGTAAATTTGTTACTCATTAGCTAGGAATTCCATGTAAATGCATATTTTTTTGGGGAAACTTTAGAAACACAAGAATAAAATACAAACACGAATCAATCAATTTGCTTTAAAATGGCATTTAATCGTTAGTGCATATTTTTGCATATTTTACTTTTAATTGTATATTTTCAATAATAAATGCATAATTGTGCATATTTTCGAAAAACAAAATAATCCTAAAGTAAAAAATGCACATACATGGTAATGGACGCTCGAGGAATTTAAAATTTTATATCCGAAAATGATCATGTAACGTGCTTAGCACATGCAGTAGATAGAGTGGCAGAACAGATAAGAAGTAATTTTAAAAATGTAGATTTATTTATCTTAAATGGAAATAAAAATATTTTTAAAAGCAACATCTCGCGCTGAGCATTTCAAAGCAAAGTATCCCCCGACCCCTCTTCCTCATCAGCCAATTGCTACCAGGTGGGAAACTTGGTTGGAAGTTGTTGCTTACTACGCCAAAAACTATGAACATTCTGAAGATATTGTGAATGATCTTAATAACTCGGATGCCGTTGCCATTAAAAATAAGGTAAGGAGTCAAATCATATTCATCAGTTCCAACTACAGTTTCCTGATCGATACAATTTATTGTATAGACTAGCGGCCCGGTACGTGCTTCGCTACGTATGAAGTGAAATAATAAAACAATTTAATTGTAACATCAAATTATTCATTTATTCGAACAAAAAAATATTTTATTAATTGCTGGCTATTTTAAAACTTAATCCAAAACATTTGGATAAACAATATTTTTTGTTTTTCCATATCAGTTGGAATCGTAGGGATACGCGGTATCAAACAAACTTCTCCTTTTGATTTAGCAGTTAGGATCGTAGCTTCAATCAAATTTGGCAATAACTTTTTCACAACCAATCTGGTGCCATTACACAGTTTTGGTGGATTAATATTTCGCAACAATATAATCAAAGAACCAATCCGGTTCCAATAAAGTTAAAAATTCAATTGGATAATTCATCTTGATACATGACACTGTCAGTTGGCAACTGGCAGTTTCGCTTGAATTTGAAAATTATTGGCATTGATATGAATGTTCTTGGGTGCTAAAATGGCGCGTTTTCTCAACCAATCATAATTTCTGTAATTCTGAAGAATATTCCGAAAAACACATTCAATCAATTCATCTATCGATTGCGCAATTGTACAAAAATTGTTTGGTACAGCGATCAATCCGTTGGTACTGTCGATTTATATTTTGCCATCACCAATTTCTAACAATTGTTTTGAAAATTCATGGGCAGCTAGATCATTTTGTAGGTGAATACGCATATTAATGTTCAGTGTCAATTTTTGTACATACATATCTCCAAAGAATTGATGACTTCAAACAGGCATCTATTTCATCAGCAGGAGTTGATCGAGGAATGACAGGCAATATTTGACGAAAATCCCCTGACAGTATTATCAAAGCACCACCAAAAAGCTGTTGATTACCACGTAAATCTTGCATTGTTCGATTAAATGCTTCTAGTGATTTTTTATTCGCCCCGTTGTACTCATCCCATAAAATAATTGACGTTAATCGCAGAACTTTTGCCATAGCAGAATTTCTCGAAATATTGGAAGTTGGGGTTTTAATCACCTGTACATTCAATGGCAGTTTTAATGTAGAGTGTGCAAAAATTAATTATCAGCGTCGGGGTATGGCAATAACGAACCAGCTTGATGATAAATCAGTCCTGTTGAAGTATTTACCTTATAAACGTCGGCATAAAATTATCTCTAATAATTTTAGTAGCGCCAAAAGAAGTCATTTGAAATGCCGAATTGTATAGTTCAATATGACTCAAAAAGGGATTCAACGTTTGAAATGTCCCAAAAATAAGTGAATGCAATGGTTCGGGTGGAGTTTCTATAATGCTGGCAATCTCACTTTGCCATTAGCACAACACATGCCGGGCAGGGTTCGAACCTAAATCTACTCCTACGCTCCGATTTTTCGAGATTCACTCCACTTTTTCCACACAGACAAATTGTCTTATTTATATACAAATATGACATTGTTGAAAAAAACCATTAAACCTTTGTTAAAAATTCTTTCTGAATTTGTAATTTGTTTATTTTTACAAAACAATTTTTGAAAATAATACTAACTTTTCCAATGAAACCTGTTATTTATTTTTCTTTTTTGCTAATACTATTTTTTTATGCTCATACATACATACATATGTATGTTTTAATTTTCCTGAAAAGTAAGGATTTTCTTTTTGTTTCAAATCTACTCCGAAAATCTTGCATTTGCTCGACTTTTTTTTCAAATTTGCTCCGACATTTTATGATTCAGGTTCGAACCCTGATGCCGGGCGTTTCACCTGGAAAGTTAGCCGCATCACAATGTGGACATTATTGCGTCCATCATTCCAATGTATCCGTACATACTATAATTAATTTGACTGTTGTAATTAAACGCAGCACGCATCATTTCAGCCAAAGGAGCACGACGTATTCGTGATCGCCGTGCAATATTCAGTACAGGTACAGGGTCAACAGATCTATGTATTTCGTGCATTACGTTTACGCTGCGATGCATTAGCATGTGCGCGTTCATCTGATGCAGTCTGTGATCGTCTTAGTAATGCCACATCATTTGCATTAAGCGTTCGCCGACCTATATTTGCTCGCCCGGCTCGTGGCATTATTCCTTCATATAAAAAAGAATAAATCAAATTAAAAACAAATTGCTACATTAATAGTGGTGTATCAGTATCGCTAAAAAAACTGAGAAAAGTACACGCACACATATACATAGTACATTTGAACGATTCAATTTGACAGCACAATCCATATATGAAAAAAGTTTCAATTTGACAGCAAAATCTCCACTAACAAAATGATCCGACATTTATTGAATTCATTTGTTACAAAAAATGTGATAAATGAAGAACCGCTCGACCGATTTTGTGCAAACTACACATAAACCATCTACTACATAGTCCGAACAAAGCCTAAACATTTGGTTCGGATAGGTGAGCCCCTTCTTGAGTTATAAAAACACAACGAAAAGTGGCATTGATTTTTATATATATAGATTGAAGGAAAAAATACGTTAAAAAAAAACAAATCGATTTAATTGAAATAGTTTTTAAAAAATTAGTGCAGTTGAAGCAGCTTTTGGTGCAGCAACTCAAAAAAACTGGATAATGTTCAAGAAAAAAATTAAGATTTTTCAAAAATAAAAAATATTTACAAGGAATTTACACTGAGTTGTGTCGATGAGAATTACATTGAGCCCTTAATACCTCTTTCAAGAATGCTCCAATAATTTCAGTTGACGTTGAGCGATCATTCTCTATGTATAAAGAAGAAAAAGAAAGCTTCATGATTTATGCGAATAAAGCATACGAAAATTTTGAGTATTAGATGTAATGCAATAATGGATGTAATTCAAATTCTGTGCTATTTTCAATATTTTTTTTTCTGTGTTAATTGAAATGAAGAATTTTATTTTTATGTTTTTATTGATATAATTTTGTGCTCCTCGATAAAATAAAGACTGAAAACTGAATTTGTTATATGAACCTAAATAGTATGTTTTTCCCATGCAGATGGTTCGCAAGGGATATGGTTTTAAATGTATTTTTTAGTGGGGGGGGGGGGTGGGGTACGATTAATAACCATTTTCGGACTTTTTTTTACCCATTACTTAACTTCGACTAAATCAAAGATTTTTTTAAGAACTCTGTTTTTGAGAAAAAAAAAGTTGCTTATAAAATTTCGAAATTCGTATGGCAGTTGCCGCTATTTTTGTTCTTAAGAAAAAATAAAAAAAAAGTTGTGGGTGGCAAAATTAAAAAAAGGTAACTGCACAATTCAAAGAAAAGCGGACGAGTTTTAAGGCTGTAATCGAATTGACAGGCAGAATTGCCTTATAAAGGGTGGTCTTACGAATACGCACGATGTTTATTGTAAATAAATCAAAAAGTTTTCAGAGAATTATCTAAATTTTTTTTTGGTATGAAGAAGCTATGACAAATATGTGTGAAACAAAATATCGGCCAAATGCTCTATCTATCTCCTCTCTCCGATGATCCATATTTTTAATGACTCTGAGACATGATTGAGGTTCAATTTCGTTAATGTGCCGAATTATCTCATCCTTTAGCTCTTGAATTGTTCCTGACTTATTGACGTACATTTTTTTTTAATATCCCCAAAGAAAGAAGTCCAATGGTGTGAAATCACTTGATTTGGGCGGCCAATTAACATCGCCACGACGTGAGATAACACCTGTTGGAAGCACCTATTAGGTGGCCGTGGCGCGATGGTTGTGTGCTCGCCTGTCAACCTCATTATCACAGGTTCGATCCCTGCCGTCGTCTATGTCGTCTTTAAGTCCATTAAAACCTTCTAAAAATTGTCATCAATGAATTGCTGGTTTACTCATTACATGTTGTTTAGGCATAACACTAACAACATGTGATTCAGTTAAACTAGTATGCCCAACAAGAATGAAAACGAATAAAATAATGTGAATTATAAGGGACATAGAAATAAGACACGGCAATTCTCCGCTTAAGTTCAGCCGCCATCCCTGGAGATAAAAATCTGAGACAACCACCTTCAGTCTCAGAACATCGTGCCACACATCTTTCCTATCCTTTTTTCTCTTCCGTAACTTCACGCCCGCGCTGTGTTGAAACATTTAAAGGCTATAAGTGAGTAGATTATAAAAAAAAAAAAAAAAACATATCGTCCAGATCCATAAGCCGCACCAAACAGTCACTCTTTGTGGATGCATCGGCTTTTCAACAATCACTCGTAGATTCTCATTTGCCCAAATGCGGCAATTCTGCTTGTTAATAAATCCATTGAGGTGAAAGTGTGCCTCGTAGCCATTCACTTCTGTCTCTTCAAACAACCATTCGGCGTATTGACGACGCTTGAAATGGTCAGTAGCTCAGTAGGCTTCAGTTCTTCTCTGCGGTTCTTTGCGATTAAACAACACACCCTATTATATGCTACTTATGATGGATGCATAATAGAATCATATTTTTCACAAAATGGGATGGTTTACAAAGACTTCCATTTGAATCTTCAAGAGAATACGTATGTGCCGTTTTTATTTTAACGTACAAAATTAAATATATAAATTAAGAGGGGAAGATTAAATTAAGCTACATTACAGATCTGCCTGAACTGCCAATTCTCTGCAACATTTTTGTATTTTTAAGGAAAGAACAGATGTTTATTATTTTTATTACCAACTGCCCTATTTTAAGAGAATTCAAAGTGTGATACTTTTGGAAAGCTTCGATGGATATGAACATAAAGTGCTGTGCCTTTTGGATAACGACTATGGATAGAAAGTTTTGCATAAATATGCAGAGATGGCACACAGATAAAGAAGTCGAATTGTTGAAAGTAACTTAAAAAAAAATTATAAAATTGAAAACAAGCATTTAAAATAATAAGCTTAGATTATGTCAATTGGAAAGACGGCCTCTGCACAAACCATTAAGTTAAAACCAACTTATTTTATTCGAATTTTCCATTTACAGTGCCGGTAAAAAAATAGCACCACCGGTACAAGTTTCATTTTAACTTTTTTAAATTAGTAAATGGACACGTATTTCCATCCTCTACTGTATTTTGTTATTGCTTGAAGTGTTAACTCTCTGTATTGTGTATCTCTGGCACTTAAATGGTAACGGTTCTTTTTTTACGAGGCCATATTGGGGAAAAACCCTTTTTTATTGCGGTAAAAATAATAGCACTGATCGCAGTTTTCGCTAGAAAAAAACATTTTTTGGTGTCATATTTCAAGGTAAAGTAACCAAATGTTAAGATTTGTTAATTTTGAATAGGTTTCTTCATTTTAAACAAAAAAAAATTACAGTTTTTCAAAGACAATGGGCCGTGGAAAACATTGCACAAACGAAAAACGTGAAATTATTAAAAAAATGATTTCAGAAGGTAAAACTTACGGAGAAGATCGACGTTTTGTTGGCTGTTCCAACAAAATGTTTCGAAATTCAATAATATACGCACCCAAAACCGAAAATCGTGGTCGAAAACCAGTTTTGTCGAAAACTCTTGTCAGACGCCTAGTCCAAGAAATCCAAAAAAAATCCTTTCAAGCCAGCAACTGAGCTCAAAAAAGACCTGAGTATTACAGCTTGCGTTGAAACCGTTCGCCACAGATTGAGAGAACATAAAGTAATTTAACAGCGTGTAGTCCCAGAAAAGTCCCTCTTTTAACTGCAAAACATGCAAAAAAGCGTTTAATGTTTGCAAAACAGCATTTGAACAGGCCAGCAGCGAAATGGCGCTACGCTTTATGGACGGATGAGAGCAAAATCGTGTTGTTTGGCGGTAAAGGATCTCGCTCCTACGTAAGAAGACCTCCAAAAGCGGAATATAAACCCAAATACACAAATAAAGTGGTTAAGCACGGAGGTTCAAGCATAATGGTGTGGGCTTGTTTTTCCTACTATGGAGTTGGACCCATATACTGGATTAAACCCATCATGGATCAAAACGTCTACGTGAATATTTTGGAAAATGTTATGCTCCCGTATGCAGATGAAGAAATGCCGCTTTTGTGGGTCTTCCAAAAAGATAATGACCCCAAGCACACAAGTAAAAAGGCAAAAAAATGGTTTGGAGATCATTCAATTAATATAATGGAGTGGCCAGCGCAATCGCCTGACCTAAATCCCATCGAAAATCTGTGGGCCGACGTAAAGAAAGCAGTCTCAGATATTATACCGACCAGCAACGAAGCACTCTGGGCTGCAGTTAAGGCGTCCTGGGAGAATATTCCGGTTTAAAGGTGTCAAAACTTAGCTAATTCAATGACGAGACGTTGTGAAGCAGTAATAGCCAACAAAGGCTATGCAATGAAATATTAATTTTGTTGGACTACCTCTAAGGAGTAAAATCATAGAAAAAGATTTTGGATTTTTACGATGATTTAGTTTTAAGTTGTACGATGAAGCATTGGTGCTATTATTTTTACCGCTTATTTGTTTAATTTGTTGGAGAAAATATACGGTTTTTTCAAAAAGTTGATGAATAAAAATAAAAATTCTTTTTGAAATGTGTTGTTTTAACATATGTAATATAAACTTTTTGCATATTCAAAATTTCCCTCGATATATTGGCATACATTTTATTTTGCAACGAAATTTTTTTCTCGTAATGGTGCTATTTTTTTTTACCGCAGCTGTAGATGAAGATTTGATTCCCTCAAACAAACTTATTCAACAAAGAGCAATAGAAACCTATGCCAACTTAGTTGGGTATCTGTATCTATGGATGGTCACAGCCTGAAACATAGTAGCTTCACTTACTTTTTACTCTTGATCCTAATGGGGACACTCCTATCAGTCATCCAGACCACATACTGACTGTCTGTTCGACTAAAGCGAAACGGCTCGGCCGATTTTCTTCAAAATTGGTAGATAGTATTTTTAATTTTTTCCTCCCATATGTTTTTTTCTTTTTTTTTAAGACCGAAAATAACGGTACCTGCCATACGATTTTTTTTGAAATTTTATAAATATTTTTTTTGTCTCAAAAACTGTCCACAGATTTAAAAATTCAAAAAATTTCGTTTAGAAGCTAGGAAACGGTTGAACAAAAATTTTCAAAAAATTGTTATTTTTGGTAGGGACCTCGATTTTTGGTACAACCGATTTTGATAATTTCTTTATGCTAAAGCTCCCCAGCAGTTTAAATATTATTGGGTATATAATTTTGCCAAAAAAAAATTTTTGGATTTTTAAAAAAATGTTCATATTTTTTTTTTTCAAACTCAATATTTCAAAAACCCCATGCTCTATTTTTTTAAAACTTGAAAAGTTAAAGTTAATAAATTAGTTATAAATTACAAGATTTTAGAAAAAAAAATTTATTTTACCTAAAAATAACGGTACTTTCCATTCAAATGTTAAAAAATGGTTTTCGAAAATCGTATTTTGCTCGAAAACGGTTCCGTGAATTTTGCTTAAAATTTTTTTCTTATGAATAATTTTTACGATCTATAGTTTAATAAAAAAAAATTGAAATCAAGATATTACTGACTGTACCTATTATAGAACCATTTTTTTTTAAATTTAGAATTTCTCATTATTGACATAACGGTTTTTAATGAAATTTTCTATAAAGAAGCTTCTAAAAAGTTTGAAAAACATTGCATTTCAAAACTTTAAAAAAAAATATTTTTTGAATTTTAAAAAAATTCGATATCTCAGAAACGGCTCAATATTTTTTTGTAAATTTAATTTTTATTCGAACAATAATAAAAATTTTAAATTGGCGTACTAAATTTTTTTCTTAAAAATATTTTAAAAATTTTGTACATAAAAGCTGTTTTTTTTAAGAAACCAGTACAGACTTATAATTTTTGTTCTTGAATAAGCTAATATTTGCTTGAATCACATGGCATCCTGTTTTTAGCTCCAACTATTACTGTTTTAGTCTATTAAAAAATTAATTTTATGCTTTTGAACAGTTTTTATCTAATAACATTCATTTTTGAAAATCTTAGTCGTTTACATAAGAGCAAGTTCGTACGACCCAATCGTGCATTTTATTTTTCAAAGCTAAGCCTCATAAACTGAAAGGCGGATTTGGTTCTTCATAGTGCTTATCTAGCAGCATAATAAAATTCGACTTGAATTATCTACTATTTTCTGTTGTCTGTTGGTTAACTTTGCTGAGTCATAAAACCAGCAGACAGTAACTGACAGTAACTTTATCTTCTTAAAGAAAACAATCCAAACTTGTATTGAGAAAATAAAATACGTAGCTTAAGGATCCATAAAGCAACCTGGCAGTATTACTTTTTGTTCTAATTCTCTGAAAATTTCTTAATTGCAGTAAAAGTCGACGTTAGGTGCTTAGCATATCATGAGTTGTCGACAGAGAATATCTTAGCGAGCTCTTTGCTGTTAACATAGCCTCCCACCTTGAGAAAATAAAAGAGCTTTGCGATCGAAAAAACAACCAGCAGGTACATAATTTTATTTAAGAAAAAAACAGGTGCTTAATGAGAAAAACTATCAAAGCATATCACTACTAAACATCGCATATAAAATTATATTTACCTTACTGTATTATCATCATAAGTCCTTGTGAATTGTGCCATATGTAGAGCTCTAAATAATATTGCTGAACTTGGGATCCAGAGCGAACTAACCACTTGTTTTGCGTTATATTGAAAAATACGGGGTGCAATGTGCAACTATGGAATAGCTCCTTCTAACATATATTTCGGAGGGCAGGCAGTATTTTCAAAAAAAAAAATTACGATCAAAGTTTACAGCACTTCTTATGTCAGTTCAATTTCTAGTCTACTTCTGTCCAAATATTTGTTTCATTCGTTTGCGTGAGTAAAACTTTGGAGTTTGCCATACCTATCAACATCATTTTCTGACTTATGTAAATCTAAATGCAGGTGGATACAATACATTGAAAAGATTTTTGATGATTTACGTCTCCTACACGTAGTATTTAGGTGAGATTAATTCTTGGAAGTGTATTATTTAGTTTCTGGGATAACCCTGATTATTCCTGAAAATTTAAATGCAAGAAAGATATTTAACCTTCAATCAAATCAAAAATCAAAAAATTCAACCGTATATGCATCATGAACAAATTTGTATCTCTTTCGGCCAAAGTATAACGACAACTTGTGACTTAAATCACGTTGAGCGAATTGATAATGATATCGACATCACCAACATAGCAGTGCAACTAAGCATAAAGACCCCTTAAAATGTGCTCCCATGTCCATTCTAATATTTGCGTCCATTTTCAAAATCATGGTGTGCTTTCCATACCATAAACATAATATGAATTCGATTTGATAGGTCTTACAGTGGCTTAAAGCTTTTGTCTACGCCTACTGCACCAAATACTAAATGCGAACCCGGCCGTCGCGTCCGGTCTGTGTTTCGTCAAATATTTAGGCTGTGTGCTGCATTTGCATCAGATAACATTGTTATTCGGAACTCAAAGCAATTATGGGAATGTTCCCATGTCTTTCGTGTCATTTCAGTATATCCGATTAGAGGAAGGATTCACAAGTCCTTATAGAAATCAACGGTTCTTTCACAGTTTATAATCGATATGAATGGTGTTCACACACAGACATGCGATTACAAGATTCTAAATTAATTTTTCAGAACATTACAGTTCTCTTCCTTCGCAACGTACATGTTTACTGGATGTTCTGCGGTTGGTAAATCGTATCCTAGCGCTCCGCAATAACGACTGCCAATAAGAATGAAAACATATACATATATTAAAAATTGTACACACACACAGACAAACACTGGTAATTTGCATATTGATTTGAAAAAGCGGATCAAATCGAAATACAGCGTGAATCGAGGATATATCAAATCTATCTAATGCATCAAGAGCGATTTTACTGTTTGTTGTCTCCCCAATTTTAAATCATTGTAGATGGAAATCATGGAGCTTGAGGGAGACAAATTTCTCCATTATCCATTCATATAATAGGGTGCCTAAAATTTTTGGATATTTTATAAAGCAAATAGATGCAGAATAGGCGGCGAAAAGTCATGGAATTCTACCTCAAGATTATTGCCATTGCCGTATCAGGGAAGCATCCTCAAATTCTAGTAGAACTCATCCAAACAGCTCTCAATAAGCTACTCAAATGGACAGATCGCTGTGGACTAGGAGTAAATCCCCACAAAACTGAACTAGTCCTCTTCACAAGGAAATATAAAATTCCTACATCGATTAAAGGCATTCCACTTACTTTCTCAGACGAAGCTAAATACCTGGGTCTTATTTTAGACAAAAAGTTAAGTTGGAAACCTAATATACAGGAAAGAGTAAGGAAAGCCACAGTAGCTCTCTTTTCTTGTAAGAAAGCCGTGGGGAACAAGTGGGCCTTGTCTCCACATATCACTCACTGGCTATATATTGCGGTCATTAGACCTATACTCACTTAGGCTAGCCGCGCACTAGCAATTTTTAGTTGCGAAACTGCTTGGTTCGAGCAACTAAAAAGTTTGTGCTTCGACACAAACTAAACGATTGCCTAAAATAAGTTCGCCATTTTATTGAACATATAATTATCTGCAAATTCACGGACATTCAACCAAACAGTTCATCTGTTTTCTATAAGTAACCAAACAGTTTCGCAACTAAAAATTGCTAGTGCGCGGCTAGCCTACTAGACATACTTCTTAACCTAACACCCCTGGAAATTTACAGCAAGCAAATGGCCGCGAGCACAGCCGTGCGTCTCAAAGCCAACTCTCAATGGACCAATAACTCTATTGGCCACACCACTATTCTGAATTTATTCGGATCTTTCCCAAGTCACTCTGACTACATCACTCCCTCGTTAGTTTTCGACAAAAACTTCGAAGTCACCATTCCCTCAAGATCAGCTTGAGAGGAAGGGGCTTTGATAGAAGAAAAATCTGTAAATTTTTATACAGATGGATCGAAAACCGAAACCGGAGTGGGTTGTGGAGTATTCTCAGATGGACTAAACCTTAGTCTCTCCTTCCGCCTACCAAACCATTGTAGCGTATTCCAAGCGGAAATTCTGGCGATAAAGGAAGTATTGTCTGGTCCGTATCTTCTCAGACAGTCAGGCTGCTTTGAAATGCCTCGCATCAGTCTCTTCAAACTCCATTACAGCCCAAGACTGTCGTTCATCTCTGATGGAGATGGCCAAACAGTTTAATATTCACCTATTCTGGGTGCCGGGTCACAGCGACGTTCCGGGGAATTGCAGGGCCGATGAACTCGCAGGAATTGGAACGGAAATGCCTATCTTGCCCGACAGGGTAAATATAGGTATGCCTATAGCTACAAGTAAACTTACGCTGAAGCGAATCCCTCTGGAACAATCAAACACAAGATGGCTTAACACTACCACTTGCTTGGCGACCAAACAAATCTAGCCCAACCTAGACGTGAAGCGATCAAAGTGTTTATTGTCCCTCGGTAGATCTCAGATCAGCTCCGTAATAGGTGTCATAACTGGACACTGTCTCATTGGTAGACACGCCGCACGACTCGGTGTACTATCAAACGGTTTTTGCAGGAGTTGCTTGGACGAGGAGGAAGAGGAAACAATCCCACACCTTCTTTTTACATGTCCTGCTCTCTCTTACAGACGCAAACTTCATCTAGGAAATTATTTCTTTAACGAACCAAGCGATCTCATAAACATAGACATCAAAAGTCTCCTTCGCTTCATCAGAAGCTCCAAATGGTTTTAACTAATAGGAGAACTTTTTTGTTCTCTATTAGATCGTGGTATCACAATGGACCTATACTGGTCTAAGTGTGTCAGATGCTTTAATGACGGCCACTTTAACCTACCTTAACCTACCTACCTCAAGATCTAATGGAATAATTTGTTGGTAGGCGCTGATATCCCGACTGAACACAAACTACTGGAATAACATGTAACAGTGAAGTGACGTAACAGCGGGAACGAGCCTTAGTACTCCCTCTGACGAGCTGTTTTTTTTTATAAAAAGCGCGCTCCTAAGAAGTTTTGACTACCCACATTGAGAATGATGTCGAGATAAGAATTTAAAGAGTATATCATACGTACATTACCGTTAAAGATTAACATCATATATTCAATAATGCACGAGTTATGTTTGTGTGTTTATTGGTAGACTGCATATTAGCTCCGTTATAGGTGTCCTTACTGGACACTGCCTAATAGGAAGACATGATTTCCGTCTTGGAGTTCTTGCAAATGATTTTCGCAGAAGCTGCATGAATGAAGAAGAAGAGGGGTCAGTTTCTCACCTTCTATGTTCTTGTCCTGCCCTAGCACAAAGACGTAGACTCCACTTGGGAGACTACTAATTCCGACATTCACTGTCTCAAACGCTTCATTGTAAGCTCAGAATGGTTTAACGAGTAAGGGTGATTTTTGAAATCCTGTGGTATCACAACGGACCAAATATTGGTCTAAGTGTGTTGACCTTTTTCCAATCGGTAGCCACATTAACCTTATCTAACCTAACCTAACGAGTTATGTGTTATCTAGTTTCTAATTTAGTGCTGCAATCTTGACTGAGCACTTTAATAAGTCCCTTACCCATCAAACCTTAAAGGCAAGTTTATCTTTTGTATACAACGTGTCCGGTAAATCGTGTGCCAAACTTTGGGATGTGATTCTTGGTCGTATTCTAAGAAAAAAATTGTTCTACACTAAAGTCTGATTTTCAACTTTGACATCACTTTTAGACGATTTAAAAAAAGGCTAACTTTAGTGTACCCTGACCCATGTTAAGGTAAATTTCTCTGTCTTCATTTTGTACTTTTTTTTAGTAAAAATACTCACCCTTAAAAATACGTTTAAATTGAGCTGAAATGTTTTTAGGGTTACCGGATATGCAATTTTAAATGGGGTTCAATTTTTTTTGCACGAGCAAAATTTTGACATTGAGGTCAATTTTTTTTTTCAAAAAATGCGTAATAAACATAAAGTTTTCTTATTTTAACCTGATGAACAAAACAATTATAAAAAAAACTCATTAATAACTGCACCCAAAAACCCATACATTTTATGATACTTGGGAAAATCTAAAACAGGTAAAAAATCGATTTTTGGGTTTTTTACCTGCTTTTATCGCAGCACTTGGCAATTGGAGTGGTTTTCCAATAATTGATAGTTTTTAGGTAATTTCTAAGACTGTGCGCTCATGAAAAGGGTTAAAAGTGTACCTTTGGCTACTTGAGTTGCTGTCAAAACCCTAATTACCCTACCTCTTCTCAGGGAGAGTTAAATTTGGGGTATGAATATTTACTGTGTAAATTAATAAAATAAGTGGTAAAAAAGAATAGAAAAACAAATTCAAGTCAGGACTACAGTTGGATAGGAGCGCTTTTTGAAATGCCTTCATTTACGAGAGAAGAATACGCAGACATTTTATTCGTTGGAAATGGAAATTCAAGAAGAGCACAACGAAGGAACTTTATCCTAACATACGATTTCCTTCTCGAAATGTTTTTGGAAATACCTTTCGAAGGCTTCGAGAAACTGGATCAGTTTCAACTGCAAGACCTAACGCGGGAGCTGCAAGCACAAGAAGAGTTTCGGTAGATGAAAGAATACTGGCAGCCTTTGAAATCGATCCTTCCATCAGCTTAAGACGCTAGGATCTAAAGTTTAATGTTTCCAAACACAAAATTTCCAGTATACTGCATGGAAAAAATATGTATCCATATCACCATACACCTATTCAAGAACTGCTTCCCGATGATTTTGAACAGAGACTCGAATCTTTGGACAGGCAAATCTCGATTCACAAGAGATAGTATCACGAATTTCTATAATCTCCACACATGGTCTTCGAGCAATCCTTATTCAAGACGGCAAAGATGATTTCAGAAGATCACTGAAAGAAAGGCAAGAGTTATCGAGAATAAACATTCAAAATGAAATCCAAAAACGGGGTCTAGCATGCATTCAAAACGCAGGAGGGCACTTTAAGCACTTATTATGACTGTGTTTCTGTGTACATAAAATAAAAAATTACTTAAAAATACACAAATTATTGTTTTATTCAAACCCTTTACACCTCAGCGCAAAAAATCATTTTTTTTTTTAAATTTTACCTGTCTTAGATTTTCCCAAGTAGGTACCATAAAATGTATGTGTTTTAGGGTGCACTTATTAATGAGTTTTTTACTTGCGACTTATAGGTACTATAAGGCAAATTATGCATTCGTAAAGAAAATCGAACTCGAGATTTTGATCAAAGTTGACATTACGATGATAGCGAAGACCAAAAAAGTGGGTCTCGCAATTCTGTGTGTCTGTCTGTGTGTCTGTCTCGGCCGATTTTCTTCAAACTTGGTAGATATGGCTTTTAATTTTTTTCCCCCACACGTTTTTTTATTTTTTTTTAAGACCAAAAATAACGGTACCTGCCATACGATTTTTTTTTTCGAAATTTCATAAATATTTTTTTTTCTCAAAAACTGCTCCACATAATTTTTAAAAAAAAATTTGAAAAATTTCATTTAGTTAAAACTAGGTAATGGTTGAAAAAAATTTTCCAAAAAATTATTATTTTTGGTAGCTCCCCTGGGTCCACTTTTTTTGTTTTTGATTTTCTCGAAAACGGTACAGCCGATTTTGATCATTTTTTTTATGGTAAATCTCCTCCAGAGGTTAAATATTATTACATATTTAAATTTTCAATTTTTTATTTTTGGATTTAAAAAAAAAATCAAAAATTTTTTTTTTGAAGCCCACTATTTCGAAAACCCCAAGATCGATTTTTTTCAAATTTGACATATAAAAGTTTTTTAACATAATCTACAAGATTTGAGAAATTTTAAAAAATGGTTTTCGAAAATCGTATTTTTCTCGAAAACGGTTCCGAGAATTTTGCTAATTTTTTTTTTCTTTTGATTAATTTTAACTATCTATAATTTAATAAAAAAAAATTTTAAATCTAGATATTACTGACTGTACGTACCATAGAACGATTTTTTAAAATTTTGAATTTCTCATTATTGGCATAACGGATTTTAATGACATTTTTTTATAAAGAAGCTTTTAAAAAGTTTAAGAAACATTGCATTTCAAAACTTAAAAAAAAGTATTTTTTTAAATTTAAAAAAAAAGTCATTTTTTTTTTTTGAAAATTTGATATCTCAAGAACGGCTTGATATTTTTTTGGAAATTAGATTTTTATTCGTAGAATAATAAAAACTTAAGATTGGCGTACCAAAATTTTTTCTTAAAAATGTTTTAAAAATGTTGTACATAAAAGCTTATTTTTTTAAGGAACCACTACAACGACTTATAATTTTTGTTCTTGCATAAATTTATATTTGCATAGCATTCTGTTTTTATCTCTTATTACTAAAAGAATTTAAAAAATTCATTTTGTCCTTATGAACAGTTTCCTTTAATAACATCCGTTTTTAAAATTCCTAGTCTATTACATAAGAGCAAGTTCGTGCGACCCAGTCGTGCATTTTATTTATAATTGTTTTGCTCATCAGGTAAAAATAAGAAAACTTTATGTTTATTACGCATTTTTTGAAAAAATTTACCTCAAAGTCAAAATTTTGCTCGGGCAAGAAAAATTGAACACCATTTAAAATTGAATATCTGGCAAGCCTAAAAACGGATCTGCTCAATTTAAACGTAGTTTTAAAGGTTAGTATTTCTACTAAAAAAAAGTCAAAAATGAGGTTCCTACCATTAGTACTGACAGAGAAATTGACCTTAACATGGGTCAGGGTACACCAAAGTTAGCCTTTTTTTAAAGTTGAAAATTCGACTTTGCTGTGGAACAATTTTTTTCTTAGAATACGACCAATAATCACATCCCAAAGAATGGGACACGAATTATCGGACACGCTGTATAAACTCTAATGTTCATATACAAAGGTTTGTCTTTGAATTTTCATTGTGGCATTTCTATCTTGAGCGATGCACAAGTGGTCTTTTAAGACTCTGACAATTGCAGTAGTGAGAAAACAGTCGGCTTTCTTTAGTGTGGACTGAAAGCGTCAGACAATATGATAGTCGAACCGACGTATAATTGCCACCCAATAGGTCCCTTCCATTCCTGGTAACACGCACATAGAATAGTTGAGAGTTCTAAGTTACTAGGCCCAGACTTCTAATTTATTTATTTACTCTTGTTCTACTGCCATCCTTAAGGATTCCGAGGATATAAGACTGGAGCAATATGAATAAAATAATTTGAGCTTATTATGTGTGCTAGACTTCTCCAAGGCTTTTAACAAAGTCAACCATGAAGTTGTTTGTGAAAAAAAAAAAACGTAAGTGCTATTTTGGATTTTCTGATCTGGCTAGTCAAATATAATTCAGCGTTTGGTAGTTCGGGATAAGTTGTCAGGGCTCAATTTTCGGCCCGATTCTTTTCAATATTTATATAAACGACCTGTGATGCTACTGCGTACACAGCTCGCAGCATGTCATTGAATATTTTGAAGCCAAATTTCACATTTTACTTGTTCCAACCTTCTTTCTTTGAGGTCTTCTGATATTCCCGTTCTATGAAGAAAAGTTACCGACTCTGGAAGCTATCAACGAGAATATCAGACAAGATTGTAAGAACTTATCTCCGGAAGTTCTCGCCAAAAATTTTGGAAATACAGTAAAAAGTGTTCAAATGGTGATATCATTTTCAAAGAGTTATGGAAAAAAAAAATGTTCAAACGAAAACTTAAAATAAAAAATTATGAAACTTTAATGAGTGTTTTTGGGTCACCCTGTATGTAAGGTTAGGCAATCGAAATCATAGAGCTCAAAATAGAAATGTTTGTTCAACGATTTTTACAGAAGATGGAACTTATCTTTTATTTCAAAATAAATCAATGGTAAAGGTTTAAATCCAATCGATTTTATCAAAGAGTAGTTGATTCCAAAATGAAAAAATACAAACAAATTAGGAAGAAATAAAATCGTTTCAAATCCTGAGATCTAGGCTGAGCTTCAAATTATAAAACTTCCACGAACCCTCCAAAATTGAGTTTATAATAGGCGTATTTTATTGGTAATCTATACATAGTGCAGCAATGGAAGTCCGAATAAAATGCTTTTTTGACTGCATATACACTTTTACTTTAAATTTTAAGGTTGGTATGCTTTGCATTTATACCCGTGTCAAAATCAGCTGATTTGGAAAGGAAGTAAAATAAATATGTAATTTCTTACAAAAATAATACAAATTGAAATGAATAAAAATCCGAAACAGAAAAGGGCTGTACATAATTTCTGAGTTTCTTTTAACAAATCATCTTAATTTAGTAGATATTTCAGACTCATTAAGTGAACAAAGTAAAAGGAAACAAAAACTAAAAATGAAATATATACCTACGAATAAACAATCCACTTTTGAATAAGCTAAGGGATGTGTTGCAAAAGTATACGTTTTGATGTGGTTTATGCTGAATTAACATCACTGAAAAATTTGTTGTCAAACAAGTGGCAAAGTTATTAATAAAATCAAATCTCAATGGCATGTATGTAGACAAAGTCAAATTAAGGGCTCGGTGTCAGAAAAAAATCATTTTCATGTCCTTTTTAATCGTTTAGCATCGCAGCCATCCTTCGATGAATTTCATACTCTCACGTAACAGATAGGGAACATGCACATGCATTAAGAGGCAACATTTTGACCATTGACTATTAACGTTTACCGTCTAATCGTAAATTAATATATCAAACCACATAATTTTGGTTCTTGTGAAAATTTACCATAAAATGAACAAATATCACCGAACACATTCTCGAATAATCAAAACCTGCCAACCTCGCGAAAAATAAAACTTTTGCAACCAATTTGAGTGTCACTGTAATCCAGATGCTCCAAAACTTTATCAGCACTATTATGTGCACTCTTATTACTGCCTAGTTTATACGCACTATTCCCTTGTTGTTGTTCCCTGTGTAAAAGTTTACTGCGCTGCCTATACATTTCCCAATAAAAAACGACTAATAATTGTAACCGACCAGCATTAACTCTGCATGAGCATGGCAACAACGGTATTCATAAAAGTAAAACGACAAGCAATATTGTGTCAAGTTGGCGTTGTTTTTTGTATTAAGTTGCTGAATTTGCAAGAAAATGGCAAAAGAGAAAAAGGAGTAATTTTGTTTTAAATTGATGTATGTATGTCAGATTACTTACTTTTTTTTAATCTTTAATATCAAATTAAGAAGTTTTCATTTACAGTACTGACTTTCAGCTTTAACTGTGCCTTACTTTAAATTTAAACCTGGTCCTCCGAAAATGGTTTTGCAAAGTGTCATCCGGGAATGATGAAATTATTATTTGAAGATATACACTTCAAAGTGTTTGTAATTTGATTGAAAATAGTCGTTCAAAATTAAATCAAACTGCTACCCACTTAAATGTCGTTTGAGGGCTGTATTATAGTGTTTCTTTGATGAATTGATTTAAAAGATATTGTTTTACGAAATTGTCTCTCTTTTCTTTTTTTATAAACTGAATCTGGAATCTTCTACTCATATAAAAATAAAAATCAATTGCCTCTGATACTTAATCTCATCACGTGAGAACGGCTCGGCCGATTTTGATGTTATTTACTTTACTTTTTTTTCGAAGTTTTATAAAATATTTTTTTTCTCAAAAACTGTTAAGCAGATTTAAAGAAAAAACACAAAATTTCATTAAGTTAACGCTATGTTATGCTTCTCGTTTTGAACTCGTCAAGATCTTCGGCAGAGGACCAATTATATCATTCATGAAATATCTTTGCATGGTGGCAATTCATTAATGCTTCGACTCGTGCGACAAAGTTATTGGATTCCAAAACTTAAAAATCTTATAAGATCCTGCATTCGTCAATGCAAAACCTGTACTATCGTTCAAAAGGTATTAAGTAAGCAACTAATGGCTGCTTTACCTTTGGAGAGATGCACCTTTTCTCCCCCTTTCACTTTCACTGGAATCGATTTCGCAGGCCCATTCGTCATAAGAAGTTTTAACGCACGAAATTGTCGTATGACAAAAGGATATGCGTGTGTGTTCGTTTGTTTCTCCACCAAGGCTATTCACCTTGAAGCGGTAAGCGACTTATCGTCTGAAGCCTTTTTAGCGGCATTTGCAAGATTCACAGCACGCCGAGGACTACCAAAAGAAGTCTATTCCGACAATGGTACTAATTTCGTAGGGGCTGATGCTATATTACGCAAAGATATTAAAAAATTTCTAGCTTCCACTCCTCAGAAAACCAGTGCCACTTATGGTATTCAAGGTCTCAGATGGAATTTTATTCCTCCTGGTGCACCTCATATGGGTGGACTATGGGAGGCAGGTGTTAAGAGTTTCAAAAGTCATTTGAGGAAACTGGGAGCCAGTTCAAAGTTCACATTTGAAGAATTCGCGACAGTCTTAGCTCGTATTGAAGCGTGTCTTAACTCTTGTCCAATTTCATCCATGTCCAATCAACCGTCCGATTTAGTGGCATTAACGCCCGGACATTTTTTACGCGGAGGTCCCCTCCTATCTTTTCCTGAACCCAATTTGGCCGACGCCAATTTGTCCTTAATTAATCGATGGGAAAAGGTGAAATGCCTTCAACAGCAGTTCTGCCGTCGCTGGAAGGACGAGTATTTGAAAGAACTCCATCAGAGAAATAAATGGCAATCTCCTCAAGAAGATGTCAAGGTAAATGACTTAGTCGTGATTAAAAACGAGAATTTGCCATCAACTGAATGGCGACTTGGGCGTGTCATAAACGTACACCCCGGCGTTGATGGAAGAGTAAGAGTAGTGACGCTGAGAACCCAAAACGGGGAAATTAGTCGACCAATTGTGAAACTTTGCCTTTTGCCTTATGCCAATAAAGTAACTTAAATTCTTATTATCTCACTAATATGCCTTTCAATCATTTATAGAGCTTTATACTTCAACCTCTTATTAATATTCCTTTTTTTTCTCACTCACTTGCTTTTAAAATTTTTAGTATGATTGTTTTTGGCGCATCTCGCCAAGGGGGGCAGTAATGTTCGCGCACATGTTGAGTTTTTACACTCCAAGTCCGCAATTGGGCGGAAAACGGAGTGGCAGAGCTCAGCATGTGCGCGAACAAGCCTAACTCTTACTTTATGACGTCTACACCTGAACGTACACCAGTGTTCCTCAAACACTGGTTATTTGGTGTCGTCGGTGTAGACGCCATTTGCTTTTTTTCATATTAGTCATTATCAATTCAACTCTCATAGCAGCAAGTCGTATCCTTTGTTCATTCGTGGCCACAAGCATTTCTTGTATTTTTTTCTTTTTCTTAAAAAATTAAATTCATTTTCAATAAAGTTAAAGTTGTGTTCAAAATTAAAGAAAAAGTTTTTTTCAATAAAATCGCTTGGCCATACTGTGCCGACAACATTGCTACATCACTGAGAGCTTCAGAATTGCGCGACTATTTTATGAACTTGCTTAACGCACCACAATTTTCACCGCTTCCACATTACGCACAGGGCCGTATTTACCCTAGGACTAAAAGGGCTACAGCCCGGGACGGCAAGGCTGCCAAGGGTGGTCAATTAATAATTTACTTTTGAAGCGATTGAATTTTCAAAACATACAAGCAAAAGGGCGCAAGCCTTCCCTAGCAATTTTCTAATTTACAATATTTTTTTAAATACAAAGATTTAAAAAAATGCGATTTTTTGAGTTTTCAAGCATGACAATATTTTCAGTGCCGTGAGTTCACTGTAACATGTCACTCATTTTTTTCACTATTTACTATTCTTATTTGTTTATAAACGATTTTTTATAATGAAAATTCATAATAAAAATATTATTTACAGACATGTACCTATTCTTTGGAACAAATTTCAATGAAACGATGGGCTAGAAAAACTTCGGCTGGACGGATCTTAATTTTCTGTTTCTAAGCCATCTACAAAGAGTCCCTTTTTATTAAACAAAAAAATTATAAAAATTCATCAATTCGGATTCTAGATATAAGGTCACACACAAAATTTTATTCTTTTTATATACTCGTAGGTACCTAGCAAATCATGCCTAAATTTTTTTTTTTAGTTTTGGCTGACTCGTGTTTTGAATGACTTAAGAAACAATATAATCAGCCCTATCACGAATTCCATCGTAACCGGAAATTTTTACGAATCGCGAAAAAAGCTATCACCAAATCCGTTCGTAATGACAATTTGTATGAGATTTTCCACTACGATGGATATTGTGATAGTTTTTTTCGGGATTCGTAACAAGTTTCCGATTACAATGGAATTCGTGATAGGGCTGACTGATTGTTTTTTGAAGAGTGTGTCTTACTTAAACATTTTCTGGAGCAAAATAACACTGAAAAAGAAAATATGAGTTTAAGGCAGTTTAACTTTAATCTAAGAGAAAAAGAATTGAAGCAAGCATTTCCATATGTTGAGGTTGCCTCAAGAATTTACTTGTGCACTGCAGTGACAAATTGTAGTGCAGAAAGATCGTTTTCCGTATTGAAACGAATAAAAACCTATTTAAGTTCTCGCATTAGCGAAGAACGACTTAATAGTTTAGCTTTATTAAATACTAGCCGACCCGTACTCGCGTTGCTTCGCAAATTGTAACAACGAATATTTTTTCAATATTAATATTAGCATATGAAAACATTTCTCAATGGGACTGAGCATATTTTCTGCAATAATATTAATTTTAGTTTATATCTATAAACCTACCGTAAAGAATTAGATTCTCTTTCACACTTGAAAAAAAAAAGAGTTTGTTCATGGTTGTGAGTGTATTCAAGTAACTTAAAAAATAAAATGCACGACTGGATCGCACAAACTTTCTCATATGTAAAAGTACTTTGGAATTAAAAATACATTTTATAAATATGAAACATGGATTTAATGAGATAAAAATGTTTAAATGTATGGAATTGCCGTTTGATTAATCTTTTTAATATTAAAGTAATTTTTTATATAACAAATTTCTTTAAAATTTTTCGAGAACAAAATTTGGGATGCCAAATTTTATGTATTTAGTAGTATAGATTTTCGAAATAGTTTTTTTTTTGAATATTTTTATATACAATATTATTTTAAACTTAAGGGGGCTCAGGTTTAAAATTTTTGGTTAAAATGGTTATAGCCGTTGATGAGAAAGTTCTATGACAGGTACCGTTATAACATTTTGGCCCAAAATTGTTTTACCAAAATGTAGTCCATATCCATAATATTACACCTAATTTTTGTAGGAAACCTTTTTAATCTTAAATTAATTGTCGGTAGACTCTCACCTCTATTCAGCTATTAGAAGAATTGATTCTGTTTCTATGTGTTCCGAGTGCATCCAAAGATACCAGGACGGAAACTCTTATTATAATATTCGAAAACGTTGTATTTTTCTTGGCTTAAAATCTTCAATTATGAGGATATTATGTCCTCAACAGTACATGAAACTCTTAGTTTGAAAGTCGAAAGCATATTTCATTGCTATAAATCGAAGCTCTACGCACGACAAATTGTAAACCATTGTGTGTACACCTTAAAGAGTGAAGTCTGAATGAAAAAACGAATTCAGCACTAATATTTCTTCAGCCCGGTGCTTCAATTTCGAAATTTGTTTCGTCACCCAACTTCGAAAATTTCTGGTTGGCCTCGTGGTTCGTTAGCTAAGATCAAACTTCCTTTTCTGGGTTTAATCGTCGTTTTGTGCAGTCGTCTGGGTATATTTTTTCGTGTTACCGTGCTTGTACGCTAATAATCACAAAACATACATATTTTCTGACGATTTAAAGCATTTTAAGAACTTTCAACTATTAAAGGTAAATTTATTACGACTTATTTTCGTTCTTTAAAATAACCCGTGTTTTTGGTTTCTTTAATTGTACTTGTAGTGACGAACGCGTGCGACTTAAAGAACCTCATCGTTTCAGTTCTAATAACTTAACTTTCATATAAAGTTTTAAAAGGAATTTGAGCCTTAACTCAATCCCTAATAAATTTTACATCAATCCTATTAGCAATCACTGGCACTTACTTGCGTAAAACAAAAGAGCTGAAGCGCGAGACTTATAAAACAATCCAGAAAAGTGGATAATTTTTTTGTCTAGAACAAGATTTTGATTATGAAAATCCGTAGAAAGAGACCAGACATAAACAGAAAAGCTTAAACCGCGAGCTTTTAAAGACGGCAAGAGGAAGGTTGAAGGGGACATTCGATTTAGAATTCAACGGGACCAAAGAACGACAGAATAAGAGGTCGGCGCTCAGCAAGGCGACAGTTAATTTGCCAAAAATAACGGCGCTCGTAGAAATCGCCAACTCCGACAATCTCTCTCCATTTCAAGTCGGGGAACGGTCTTTAAAAAAAAAAAGAGAATTACCCAGTTAGCTTTGAGTCGTACTCAGGGCTGCCACTTTACTCCTTTAGCAGTAGATCTACTGCGTTTTGGCCCAAATGAATATCTACTGCGCAGCAAAACGAATCTACTCCTCTTTTAAAAATGCTAATAGTACTTAACCAAAGTTTGTTAAACCATGTTCACTCGCTCTGAACGCATTCAGTGAAAAATTCAAATTAATTTTGGAAGAATTTTCACATTCATATGAAAATGCGGAAGTACTCAATATGCAATGGAGGTTCTTGTTAGGCAATATTGATTTTGTTAAAAAATAAAATGACCCTTCAGACATAACAAAGTTTTGGTCAAAAGCCAGAACATTTAAAAACTCGGTAGGTGAATTTGCATTGGTGGAGCTAGCAGAATTTATGCTTTTGTTATGCTCTTTACCGCATAAGGAAAGGAAATTTTCGCTAGTCAACTTAATAAAAAGAAAAACTGATACTAGAAGCAGCCTCAACACTAATAGATACCCTTCAAAATATTATTTTAGCCAAAGAGCTAAAAGTCCCAAAAGAGGATTGTTGGTCTCCCTCAGATTCACCAGGTATTATTGAATTTTATAATAAATTTAAATTCACAAATGGTGAATTTATAATGAAGTAATGTCATTATTTTCTTATGAATGTATTGTTGTGAACAGAGCTTTATACTACTACAGCGCCATCTGTTGGAAAACTGCATATCTAGTTTATGGAAGAAACAAAAAGCTCTTTTCCAATGTCAAATGTATTTCCCCTTATTCCAAACATCTAGAACATTACAAGACAAGAACTTTCGAGAACAACTAATTTGAGTATATAAGGGAGTGTTCACGGTGAGCGAGACACAGTTGATTTTTGATTACAGAAGTGTGCAAAACTCTGCTTATTGGATTGTGTAAAACAAGTGATTTTAATTTGAATAAAGTATTTGAGTTGATTATAAGTTGAGATTTATTGTTGTGATTTCGAAAGTAAAAATAAAGAAGAAGTATTAGAAAGAGTAATAAGTTTTATTTAACGAACCTAGCAAAAATATTACAGTATATATGAATTTTCGAAATAATATGTGATCTCTTTTTATTTTATCTACATTGTACATATAAGAATTCTCAAAATGAAATGTGATTTTTTGTTTATTTAGTTTAAGAAATTTGTTTATTTTTTTTTATTCACTGTTGAGTTAATTTTTTTAAGTTCGGTTGATTTTATTCATAAATAAAATGTATTTCTATGATTTGAATTTTGTTTTGCATATTTTAAAATCTACTGCGGTATATTGCAATCTACTGCGCTTTTTTCTGAAAAATACTTCGCTTGATTATCTTTAGGGTGGCAGCGCTGGTCGTACTACGTACTTTTCTTATCTTTTCCGATTAGTCAGCATACGGGTCTCGCACGGTATAAACAAAAATAGGAAAAATTATTTATCTTAAGCTAAACAAAAAAAAATTAATCGATTAAAAAGTTATAATGATAAAGGTAAAGATAAGTAGTTAAAAACAAGAGATATATTGAATTGAAAAGTAAAAATCAAAAAGATATTAAAGTTAAAGAAGTTAAAAAGAATATTTGAGTAAACATCGGGATATAATTAGTGGTGAATGGTCTAAAATAGATAAAAAAGGAAAATATGATGTAAAAAAAAGGACGAAAAGGAAGCAGAGAAAAGAAAGAGAAAAAAGATAGTGCGATAAAGCTGACAGCCTTTTGGCCTTTTTTTTTTTTTTTTTTTTTTTTCCAAATTTAATTTTGCTAAATAATTTTTTACTTGCGATATAGGTACTATAGGGCAAGTTCTGCATTTGGAAAAAAAATCGAACTCGAGATTTTGATCAAAGTTGACATTACGATGATAGCGAAGACGAAAAAAGTGGGTCCGACAATTCCGTCTGTATGTCTGTATGTCTGTATGTCTGTATGTCTGTATGTCTGTATGTCTGGATGTCTGTATGTCTGTACCTCGAACTACAGCCTAAACTACAGGAGGTATTTTCTTCAAACTCGGTAGTTAAGGGTCTTCGGTGATTCCCTAGAGGAAAAATTGAAATTTTTTTTTTAGCTCCAAAACTAAGGGTACCCCCCGTACACCCGTAATACAAAATCTTATTTATCTCGAAAACGGCTCTAACGATTTTGATAAAAAAAATTAAGTGTGATATTATGGTCATGGACTATATTTTGATGAAAAAAAAATTTGGGGGGAAATGTTATTAGGGGTACCTGCCATAGAACGGTTTTTTTGATTTTCGAATTTCTCACCAACGGCTCTAACGATTTTGACTAAAATTTTTATGCAGGAGCTGCTTTGCATTTGAAAAAATATAAACTAAATTTTTTTTCGAAAAAATAGTTTTTGGATTTTTAAAAAAATAATACAATTTTTTTTTTGAAAATTCAATATCTTGAAAACCGATACACGATTAAATTTTTAAATTACGTTTTAAAATGTATTTTATGAAATACTAACAATTTGCATATCAATTTTTTTTATAAAAATTTTAAGGAAAATTTAGTACACAAAAAACATGTTTCAGTGTGTCTGTATGTCTGTACCTCTCACTACAGCCTAAACCCCTGGACCTATTTCTTTCAATCTCGGTAGTTAAGAGTCTTCGGTGATTCCCTAGAGGAGAAATTGAAATTTTTTTTTTTAGCTCCAAAACTAAGGGTACCCCCCATACACCCGTAATGAAAAATCTTATTTATCTCGAAAACGGCTCTAACGATTTTGATAAAAAAATTAAGTGTGATATTATGGACATGGACTATATTTTGGTGAAAAAAAATTTGGGGGGAAATGTTATTAGGGGTACCTGTCATAGAACGGTTTTTTTGATTTTCGAATTTCTCACCAACGGCTCTAACGATTTTGACTAAAATTTTTATGCAGGAGCTGCTTTGCATTTGAAAAAATATAAACTAAAAAGTTTTTCGAAAAAATAGTTTTTGGATTTTTAAAAAAATAATACAATTTTTTTTTTGAAAATTCAATATCTTGAAAACCGATACACGATTAAATTTTTAAATTACGTTTTAAAATATATTTTGTTAAATACTAACAATTTGCATATCAATTTTTTTTATAAAAATTTTAAGGAAAATTTAGTACACAAAAAACATGTTTCAGTGTGTCTGTATGTCTGTACCTCGAACTACAGCCTAAACCACTGGACTTATTTCTTTCAATCTCGGTAGTTAAGAGTCTTCGGTGATTCCCTAGAGGAAAAATTGAATTTTTTTTTTTTAGCTCCAAAACTAGGGGTACCCCCCATACACCCGTAATGCAAAATCTTATTTATCTCGAAAACGGCCCTAACGATTTTGACAAAAAAAATTAGGTGTGATATTATGGACATGGGCTACATTTTGGTCAACGAAAATTTTGGTGCAAAATTTTATTAGGGGTACCTGCCACAGACCCGTTTTTTTGATTTTCGACTTTCTCCTTAAAGTTTCTAAGGATTTTAACCCAAAATTTTTAGCAGGAGTCCCCTGAAGTTAAAAATAATATTGTATATAAAAATATTCGAAAAAATATTTATTGGGTTTAAAAAAAAAAAAATTAAATCAATATCTTCAAAACCTATGAACGATTATTTTTTGAAATTATTTCCTAAAATCAATGGCGCAAAATTTTAATTAGCCTATTATTAAGGTATTAGTATGATACTACTTAACAATTTGCTAACTTTATAGTAGTTCACTAACTCATTCTTAATTTTAAACATTTTCTAACTAGTATCGTACTAAAAGAATTTTCTTAATAAATTGCTTCTGAACACACCTAAAACCATGACATTTCGTGTAAAAAAGTAAGTACACGAACCTTTTTTTGATGTTTGCAAATGTCAAAGAGTCATAAAAGCTAGTACGATACTAAAAAAATAAAGTAAGTATTCGATGATTTTAACTTTAATAAAAGGGTAGAGAAAGTATGATGCTATATTCGATTAAAATTTGCAAATTTGTTGTTTTAACCTAGTATAATACTAAAACAGCTTTAGCATCGTACTAATTCAATTAAAATTTTGCGCCAATATTATTAAATACCTAAAATTCGCATCCCACATTTTTTTCTTGAAAAATTTTAGAGAAATTTCTTAAGGTGTGTCCACACCAAAGAAACATTTCTGGAAACATTGTTTAAAAAACGTTTCTAAAATGTTTCCCATTTGTTTAAAAAACATTTCAGAAACATTTCAGAAATGTTTCTGATTTGTTTTTTTGGTGTGACGCTTTGAGAAACATTTCTGAAATGTTTCTTTGTTTCCAGATTGAGTTGTCTGTAAATTTTTTTCTCGCCTGTGTACTGTGTTGTACTTTAAGCGCATGCATTTTTTTTTCTACTTCATCTTTATCACAATTTATATTTTCGCAAATTTCAGATATATCATTGGCTTTTCGGATTTTATTTTTAAAATTTTCGTCAAGGGTGGATCCGAGCGTCCAGACCAAAGAAAACATTTCAGAAACATTTAAGGAACATTTCAGAAATGTTTCTCTGTTTCTGAAATGTTTTTTAAATGTTTCTGAAATGTTTCTTAAATGTTTCTGAAATGTTTAAAAAATGTTTCTTTGGTCTGGACACACCTTTATATGAAAAATTTATTTAATAATAAAATGATTTTTTAAGGTTTATTTGCATAAATTCATACTTTTCCGGAAACCAGACGGCAATTTTATGCATTTGAACATTATTATCTCATTAAATCCATGTTTTATATTTATAAAATGTATTTTAAATTCCAAAGTACTTTTACATAAGAGCAAGTTCGTGCGATCCAGTGGTGCATTTTATTTTTTTTATCCTAGGCCTCTATGGAATAAGTATGTGGATCGATACATTATAAAAAGCGGGATTCCGTTACGGTCCCCTCTGAATTTAACTGTACGTCTGAGGTTGGGCTCAAGGGTAAACTGATGGGCATTTCCTGAATCGCAAGTTTTATGGTCAAATTGCTTAAGGCGAAAAATGCAACTGGCTATTTCACTAGAACACTGTTTATAAAAATAAATGTACGATAATGAAGGGCAAGGAACATTGGAGCTGTGTTCGAAAGTTTCAAATATTTCTGTTATACTTCTACATATCACATATCATTTTTAAGGCTCTGCCATAGATTCTATCCAAGATACTCTCATGAGTTGTTGGGAATATTGTACTCTAACCTTGGGCGAATGTAAAAGTCTTATAGATTTTACAGCCAGATCAGAAGGGGTAACACATTTCTTGCAACGTGCGTCGAAGGAAACCTAAACACGTTTTTGGCGACGTTGATTATGTGGTCATTCCACACGATGTCCTCTGTAATGCACAATATCGAGATCTACAAGCCGTTCGGTTTCCTCAATGAAAGTGCCGCTCATGGATAAAGGCATGGGGGTGGGGTGCACTTTTACGACAGGAAATAGCATTGACCTCTGGAGTGAAGCACAATAGATCTTCGCAGTGCATATAAATATAAGGACATTTATTCATTTATTACAGCCGATACATGTTTCATAAAAAGCTAAAAATGTTGGTAGAATATGAGGGAACATCAAGGGTTTTAAAAAAACAGTTAAATCCGGTGTATTTTTAACTTCGAATTTATTTTTTTACTATTTTATATTTGGGACATTAAATACCTTAGGGCAACAGCAAAATAGCTAAAGGTATTTTGTGTTTTAACCAGAGTCTTTCGACATCGATTTCATTCACGAGCATTCTCTATGTTGAATTAAACCATACATTTTTTAACCTTCCATCATTTTTTGTTTGGTTGAAGAATTAATAACTTTCTGTCATCAAAGAACCACACAGCAGGATATTTAAAATTAATAACAAACAAATTGTTGGCGTACTTTGTAATATTATGTTCCGCATTCTTCGTTCGTCCTGAATTTTAATAAAAACTTTTCAACTTCTGTTGTTTTTTTTTCACTACTTTTTATTATTCTTTGAAATCCAGATGCCTTTATAAATATTGAACTGCATACATGTAGCGCATACTTTGTAGTCCTGCCATAAGTTCTGTCCCTAACAAAACCACTTTTTATTTAAGAACTAAATAAGCAATCCAAATTCTTTTTACTTCACTTATTAAGTATTAAATTTGAAATATAAATATACATATAAGGAACTCGCAAAACCCCGCTTCGCAGGGCGTAAGAAATAAAATGCACGACTGGGTCGCACAAACTTGCTCCTATGTAATAGACTAATAATTTCAAAAATGAATGTTATTAGAGAAAAACTGTTCATAAGCATAAAATTAATTTTTTAAATGACTAAAACAAACTTCTTTCGTAGTTGGAGGTAAAAATAGAATGCATTTGATTTAAGCAAATATAGGTTTATGCAAGAACAAAAATTATAAGTCTTTGTACTGGTTTCTTAAAAAAATAAGCTTTTATTTAAAACATTTTTAAGAAAAAATTTTGGTACGCCAATTTAAAATTTTTATTATTGTTCGAATACAAATTAAATTTACAAAAAAAAATATTGACCCTTTTTCGAGATATTGAATTTTCAAAAAAAAAAAATAGATTTTTTTTTTAAATTCAAAAAAAAATATTTTTCTTAAAGTTTTGAAATGCAATGTTTTTAAACTTTTTATAAGCTTCGATGCGATTCGATTTTTTTACGAATGCATAACTTGTCTTATAGTACCTATAAGTAGCAAGTACAAATGCTTTATTGAATAGTTTTAGTTTTTATTCCAATGCTTTTTGATAAACAATATTTTTGGTTTTTCCATTGTTGGTCGTATAAATGAATAAGCCTGATGTTTTACCAACACGTGAACAACCAACATAAAGTTGGCCATGAGAAAAAACTGGATTTTCCAAATGCATACCACAGATTTCAAGCGTTTGGCCTTGGAATTTATTAACTGTCATGCCAATACGAATAAGCAACTGCAAACGCTTAAATGCAAATGGTAAATCAGTTCATTGGTATACGTGGTATTGTAACATCTTCGCCTTTAAATTTAGGAGTTAAAATTGTCGCTTCAATAACATTATTCTTTGATCGTTTAGCAACTAATCTGGCCGGCGCCATTACATAATCTGGGATGATTTAGATTTGTTAACATTATAAATGGAATATACCAACCAGGGTTACCTTTTGGGACACTTTAGTGTCATATTGACACTATTTCAGTATTCGGACACCAGGACACCTCTTTTCAAAAATAAGTCGATTTGGACACTTTTTATAAATCTAGTAACTCTTTGGACACTTTTTTAAGCAAAACAAACAATTTGTTCGAAAAATGGAACTCAACCCGTCGCAAATAACCAAAATAAAAAATACCTATACCAAACTATCTATTTCTATCTCTATCTATCTACGAGTATCTATATCAAGCATTAAAAATGGACAAATTAAAGAACACGAAGTTCTTTTAATTAAAACTAGCATTTTGAAATATTATCAAGTAATATGTGATCAAATCACAGTTAGGATTAATGTTAATGATAAAAAGTTATCTATATGAAATTTTAAGCTTTTCTTTTCACGGACATTGATCATTGTAATATTTTAGACTTTTTCGGAAACTTACCGCGTTATTTATTACAAATATTTATTTATTTCTTCTTCCCGATGTTTCGAAGAAATTACACTCTTCGTGGTCACGGGATTATACCAGCAAGAGTGTAATTTTTTCGAAACGTCGCACAGAGGAGTATTCGACCCCAAAATCCGGTCATAAGTAAAATAAAAAAAATTTCATTCGACCCGTTAATTTTTGCTTTTCGCATTCCTGAATACCCATGCTAACTAAAACCGGTTTCAAATAATAACTGTTGACCCCCCAATCCCCAAGATCTTAGTCTAAATCTAGTCGATTTTATAAGCTCACGCCACATAAGCTTATTTTGTTTTCTAATCATTAACACTGAAGTCTGTTTTTTTTATTGTGATTTGTGATAATTGTGAAAAATTTCTAATGGATGTCCAAGGTCAAGATATGTACTTTATTTTAATACAGATATTTCTATATATTTTATTGATAAAGTATTAAAAATTGAGATGACAAGAATGCATAGAAAAACATGAAAATTTATGTAATTTTCGGTGGAAAAAAAGGTGTTTTTGTTATAGTTCCGGGCAAAAATTTTTCTTTTATATTTAACTGTACATTTTTGTCATCTCATGTACATAAAAAAAAGTCACCCATCTTGTCACATTTTTTTTTAATGGGGTTGTAGTGATCCCACTACCTGATACCCTCCTAACACAATTGATTCCTTTTTCCCACGCATCTTCCAAAGACACTCCAACCACTGATAATTCAAACCAATTTATCGCCACCAATATAAAACCATAAAATATTGACCAGTGCCGCCGCTGGTTGTTCGTGCGCCCTTGTGCAAGAACCTTAGATTGCCGCCCCATATCTTGGGTGCCGGGGGTATATACGTTGAATAAGTGGAAGTTTTATTTATTCTCCATTTCGCAGTTGAAAAATTTAAGCAAACGTGCATTGTTGTTGTCGCGTTCCAATCTACATCAAATTCTAATAAAACGAACGTAGTCAGACTAGGATTTGGGGGGTCTCTCCTGTAAATGAGTTTGTGAGTTTCTGTTATAGCATATACAATATTTGCAATTTGCATTCTCTTAAGATTATTTACTCTTTTTACTTGAGACTTATAGGTACTATGTATAAGGCGAGTTATGCATTCGTAAAAAAATCGAACTCGAGATTTTGATCAAAGTTGACATTACGATGATAGCGAAGACGAAAAAAAGTGGGTCTCGAAATTTTGTCCCCGCACGTTTTTTTTTTCTTTTTTTTCAAAATTTTGAAAAAAAATTACTTTAGATAATTAGATTTTTTAAAAACTTGATAAATAAAAGTTTCTTAATATAAAGAAAAAAAATGTATTACGATAATAACGATACCTACTCTACAAATGTTAAAAAATGGTTTTCGAAAATCGTAGTTTTCTCGAAAACGTCTCCGAGAATCTTGATAATTTTTTTTTCTTATGATAAATTTTTACGTTCTATATAATAATTAAATAAAAAAAATTGAAATCAATATATTACTGACTATACCGACCATAGAACCATTTTGTCGATTTTTTAATTTCTCATTACCGGCTGAACGGATTTTAATAGATTATTTTTTAGATTAGATTTTTGCATAAACTAATATTTGCTTGCATCACATGACATCCTATTCTTAGCTCCAGCTACTACTAAGATTTGTTTTAGTCATTTAATTGATGAACTTTATGTTTATGAACAGTTTTTTTTCTAATCGCATTAATTTTTGAAGTCTTTTCTATAAGAGCAAGTTCGTGCGACTCACTCGGGCATTTTATTTTAAGAGGAAACACAAAATTTGGCGATTGCAAGTTTACAGTTTTTAATTTATGTACATATGTATGTCAAATCAATCCTTTGGTAAAAATCAATAGTTTATAGCTTGACAGAAAGAAGACAAAGTATTTTTTGATACCTTTAAAAGTTTTTGTTTTCACCTCTCTTTTTAAGACCCTTAGGGCCATTTGCTGATACGAAACTTAAATACATATTTATGTTCAACCTAAGAGCTTATGTTCTACTACATAAGAGTTTATGTGGACCACAAGCGTTTATGTTCTTTATCAGCAAATGGCCCTCATTCATTTACTTCCGGATCTGAAAGTATTATATATAATTCCTTGACATCTTAAGTATCCTTTGATGGAATTTGACATTTTGTGATTTGTGTGCGAACTAAATTTTGATATAAATAGAGTCTGAACTCTGAATGTCAATTGAAATCTCAAATTCGAACGACCAATGAAACGTTAAATTTCTGGGTTATACTGATTTTGTTCAATTCGTTGACATTTAAGTTATTTATCAATTCAATTCTAAAATTAATTAAAAACTACCTATTCGTAAATCCTTACTTAAAAACAAACATAAATATTTAAAGACACAAAACTTTTTTTCCTTTTACCTTAAACCCTGTCGCTGTTTTTTTTTTTTTCGTTGTACAGGTGGTTTGTTTACAATGTTTTAAATCATCTTCTATTAATTTTGTTCTAAAGTTACCAACTTAGATTTAAGATATTTAGCTATATCATTGCAATCAGAATATTGATACCGATTTATACAAAAATACAAGTAAATAGTAAAATTAATGTTTTCGAGACACTGTTTTCGTTTTATTTAATGGGAAATACATGGGCTGTAAATTAAAAAAAATTAATGTACTTTTCGAGTTTATAGGTCTGAGAGTAGGTTACGTGGAAAGCTATTTCCCAAGTGTCAATCTATGGCGACATGGCGTTAAGCAGTTTAGACTACGACTGCAATCGAAGAGGTTATTTGTTGTTAGGTGCGACAGTCAGAAACAAAATATGAATAAAGATTGGTAGTAGATTGTGTGTGGGTACTACGTAGTGAACGGTCCGATGTAAACAGGTTCCAATAACTTAAGGAAAACTTTTGGAGCATGCTATATATGTTGAGTTAGATCAATCTCTTAATTTTCCGCCCCTAGACGTTGGCGCCCTTGTGTGCCGCACATTTTGCACATATGGTAGCGGCGGCCCTGATATTGACCCATAAATGAATTCGCACTACGTAATCATAAAACGATCACTCGTCATAAGTACGACACAAACCAAGACCCATAAACTGCTATGAGTAATGGATACCCAATGTCCAACGGATTGTACGTAAACAAATCCAATGCATTAATTGCTGGCATTGAGGGAATCCCAGAACAAAATGCTGATAATGTATCTTAGCATGGGCGAGTGTCGCTATGAGAGAAGTGTATCGTGAAATATGATGCGGCGGCACATTTGTGAAAAACAATTAACTGGGTTACAATTTGGTTTGTAAATATTCTTCGTAATTCCAATTGGACTAATATATAGGAAGTATTACCAATTGGAATATCGATTATGAAAAATCAGTTGGTGGATATATGTACTTGGATGATTTGCGTAAGTATTGGAATAGGAAAGTATTTCGAAAATAGTATAAAAGGGCAGGAATATTTCAGAAATAATATAGAATAGAATACGATAGAATAGAATTAACAGCTAATTTGGTTGCAGCCTAGCTTAAGACAGCGGGCCATTTAGCAAAAGAATAAAATAAAGAATAAAAAAACTATTGGTCGCAGCCTAGCTTAAGACAGCGGGCCAATAAGTAAATAAAATAAAATCTGTCTTTTTCATCTTTTCTATCCGCACAAGTCACTCTTCTCCCTTTGTGGAAAGCACGGTGACCTAGGCGTTATAACAGGGTTTTTTAGTCTTGAGGTATTTTTAGTCAATTTGCCCTTTGTTGTTTAAAATATTATGTTTAATTTAGATATGGAACCAAATGACGAGAAGATCATTATTCATGATCTTTAAGGAAAGCAACAAACGAAAAAATTTCATGTATAAATAATTACAATGAATTAAATAAAATTAAAAAAAAAAAAAAAATGCTTAATTTAAATTTTTATTTTTATTTAACCCGAAAATTTTTTTCAGTGTAACTTTTTAATGCATCATAAGTTATAAAATAATATTTTAGGCCAATTCCAATAAGAAAAACATAAAAAATATTTTTGACCCGATTTTGAGGTCGAATACTCCTCTGTGCGTCGTCGGGAAGAAGAAATAAATAAATATTTCTAATAAATAACGCGGTAAGTTTCCGAAAAAGTCTAAAATATTACAAAGTTATCTATGTTACGTTTCTTGGACCCAGAAGTTATAAAATTGGGAAATGAATTCAATTATTTCGATTTGGTTTCAGAATTTGAAAATTTAATTTCTAATCCCGAAAAATTAATAGAAGAGTATCTATAAAGGTTTAGAGTTAAAAGCTAATGATGCTGATTTTGAGAGTATTTTTAAAATTAAAAATATAGAACAATTTTGGTTCAAAATAGGAAACTTAAAAAACCACTTAAATGAATTATTTATGTATCCAAACTTATACGAATTTGTATGAAAAATATTGACTTCGCCGCACAGCAGTGAATTTGCTTTTTTCCAAGCTTACACTTATGAAAAACAAACTTACAAATAAATTAAAAATTGAAACGTATCATTCAATGCTTTCAGCTTTAAATGTTTTAAGAGGCAAAAATTTGGAGTTAGAGGTAGAAGAATAGGTTTCTAGTAATGTTCTTATACAAAAGTATAGAGAACAAATATCAAGGAAATAATGTGATATCAAATACGAAGACTTTTTAAAACTGTTTTCTAAACAATTTTTCTAGTTGTTAATCGCTTATGTTACCTGAACTTATGCAATATTTTTTTGTTCTTAATAAATTGTCATAATAAAAACTTTTATTTAACCTGCGTTTTAATTGACATTTCTATGGGACACCTTTTTTCCTCTCGGACACCTTTTTTGACACTTCATGAAAATTTTCAGAGGTAACACTGATACCAACTTTCAATTGTAAATAATGTGGCGGAATACCTGGTAAATCCAATGAATTTAAAAATTCGATCGGATAGTTGACAACTTCATCCGGATTCATGGCGGTATCAATAGATTTGTAAGTTAGATTTGCACCTGGTATTTTGTTTATAATTTCCGCATTGATAGATACTAATAACGTCTTTATTTGTAAATACCAATATATGTACATCTTTGACTTAACCAATCATAATTTCGATAGTTATTTACAATATTAGGATACACGCTTTGTATTAACGCAGCAGTCAATTCTGATAACGAACAAACATCATTTGGCAATGTTATTTGACCACCAATATCAAGAGGCAATTCTCCATTTCCAATTTTCAATAATTGCTTGGAAAATTCTGCCGCTGTTGGATCATTTTGCAATAACACTCTTACATTTTCGGTGAGAGAAAGTGTTTTCAAAACGTTGAAGATTTCAAGCTAGCATTTAGTTCGTCAGCAGTAGTAGATCGGGGAATAACCGGGAGTGTTTGCTGGGTGTCCCAAACCATCGAAATCAAACTTCATGTAAATGGGCTTGCATGTATTGGTGTGAAAGAAATCTTAAGAACTCAATTTTTAAAAATTTAATCAAAAGAAATTGTAAGTGAAATAACTATTTTGTTGCTGTAATATGATAAAAAAATCAAAAAAAAAATATATAAACAAATATTGGGCGCTGCATTGCTTGTCGTTTCCTCACCAAAAGATTGGTGTAGGCCATGCATTTTGAATTGTAGCGAATGTGTTGAAAAAAAAAGAGTTTTTTTTATCTTCAGTAGCTTTTTAAATAAGTTTATTTGATTTCAATACTTTTTATATTTTTTCATAGTTTTCTTGATTTAATTATTTTATCTTAATAATGAAAATCAAGAAAAATAAAAAAATTAAATTTAGTACATGATGTTTGGCGCAAATGTCTTACTATTTTTTTTTATTTTTTCAGATAAGCGCATTTTTCTCTTAAGCGGGTTTTACTGTACAAAAACTGTAAAAAAATCGAATTCGAGATTTTGATTAAAGAAGCCCAAAAAGGTGGGTCTCGCAATTCTGTCTGTCTGTCTGTCGGTTCGACTACAGCCTAAACGGCTCGGCCGATTTTCTTCAAACTTGGTAGATATGGGTTTTGATTTTTTCCCCCCACACGTTTTTTTCTTGTTTTTTAAGACCAAAAATAACGGTACCTACCATACGGTTTTTTTTTTTTTGAAATTTTATAAATATTTTTTTTTCTCAAAAATTGTCCCACACAATTTAAAAAAAAAATTGAAAAATTTCATTTAGTTAAAACTAGGTAATGGTTGAAAAATTTTTTCCAACAAATTGTTATTTTTGGTAGCCCCCCTGGGTCCACTTTTTTTGTTTTTGATTTTCTCGAAAACGGTACAGCCGATTTAAATCATTTTTTTATGCTGAAGCTCCTCCAAAGTTTAAATATTTCTACATATTCAAATTTTCAATTTTTTATTTTTTAGATTTAAAAAAAAAATTCAAAAATTTTTTTTGGAAACTCAATATTTCGAAAACCTCATGCTAGATTTTTTTCAATCTTGACAAATAAAAGTTCCTTAACATAATCTACAAGATTTGATAATTTTTTTTTATCTAAACCTAAAAATACCTTCCATACAAATGTTAAAAAATGGTTTTCGAAAATCGTATTTTTCTCGAAAACGATCTATAATTTAATAAAAAAAAATTTAAAATCTAGAAATTCCTGACTGTACCTACCATAGAACGATTTTTTCGCATTTAGAATTTCTCATTATCGGCAAAAAGGGTTTTAATGAATTTTTTTATAAAGAAGCTCCTAAAAGTTTAAAAAACTTTCGTTTTTAAAATTCCTAGTCTATTACATAGAAGCAAGTTCGTGCGACCCAGTCGTGCATTTTATTTTTTGTTTCGTCTTAAACATTAGGGACAGAACTTATGGCCCGACTACGTAAATTTGTACTTGCCATATAGGTACTATAGTTCAAGTTGTGCATTTGGAAAAAAGATCGAACTCGAGATTTTGATCAAAGTTGACATAACTATGATAGGGAATACGGAAAAATTAATTTAATTATAACACAAATTTTAAAAATTTGTTTACATAAATTCATAATTTTCTAGTAATTAGACGGCAATTTCACGCATTTGAACATTTTTATCCCATATCGTTTGCATTATACATACGTTTGTATATAAAACTTCTAGTACTATCAAGAAGACGAACGATTGTGGCGACATCTTAAGTATAGGGACAGTGCTTGCTAGATTTGTCTCTGCTAAGTTTAGATAAATCTACGAAGTAGAGACACTGAAAGCACTGGCAACTAAGCCCATCGGCTTAGACAATACAACAGAGAGAAACGCAAAGAAAGAAAGAACAGCACACGGTTGGTATTTGAACAGTCCGCCATCCAAGTACTAACCACGCACAATGATGCTTGATTTCGCTGATCGATGGGAAGCGATGCTTTCATCAAAGCCAAGGCCCGCCGTTGACGTATGTATGTAGAATCGTAGGAACTATTCATAAACAAAATCTAACTTTAAAATTATTACCAGAGTTGACTTTACGATGATCAGAATACGAAAAAATGAAATTCCATCTTGATCGGTGACTCTCTAGAGGGGAAATTGAAATTTTCAGCACTGCCATAATGCAAAATCTTATTTATCTTGACAACGGCTCTTAATACCTTGATAAAGAAATTTTGTTAACTATTGTAACAAGTGCCTAGCGAGATTAAACCTAGTGACTTACAACTCTTAACCATTTTTGTGTTCGTGTTATCAGGACTAAACTATACTCTGTCCAACAAAAATTGTCAGTACAGGGAATATGGGACGTTTGTCTCTCATTCTGGTTGCATTGTAATGCATAAGTGTGTCGCCTTTTAAAGTTCTCACAGGGATACCGTAGTTTAAATTATAAATCGCCGCAAATGAGAGTAAAAAAACGCGTAGGACTACCGTCTGCCGATTCAAAACAAATATTCAAATTACCTTTTCCCACAACGCCAAGCGGTAAGATAATAGGCGCGTTTTTTTTTTAAGTTGAAAAGCAATACGACAACACTCAACATACTCATCTTCTTAAAATGTGTTCTCAAAAGCTTCAAATCCCAAAAGCTCCTTAATAGAAACCAATGAAAAAGCTCCTTGCTTGCAATTGAGAATGATAATGGTAACTCTGTTTTGATGTAGATAAAGAGCGGACGTGCACGATCGTATTGAGTGACACTTGAGACTTGAGACTTGACACTCTTGACAGTATCTCATCTGCTCATCAGCAGTGGGATACGACGGTCGTGTTGGGGTGTACAACTTTTTGCAAAGAATTACAACAACAATTCCTTAAGGAAAGTCCGTGGCTTGCTCTTATTTTAGTGGCATTTTTCCTAACGCATTGTAGTGGGGGTGCATCAGGCGCCACTGCTTTAGAAAAAGCTCTCCCATAAGGCCTGTACTGACAATTTTTGTTGGACAGAGTATAGGTCTATCACCACTAAAATAGAACTTTTTTCCCAAATGTCGCGAAATGCTCGGTTCAAAATTTTGACCCACCGTTTTCGGTGAATTTCTAAGTTTTTTTTTTTTTTTTTGATGTTGTGCATTAAAATATTTTTTCCTACACCAAATTGAATCCAAAACGTGGTTGATCTGCAGATAAGATTGTTTACAGCAACTGGCCCTAAATTTAAAGTTAATTTTTCATTAAAGTATGTACGTACATAGCTCTCACAAAGTTTTTCAAATAAATTGTTATTTCCTGGAATAGAAATATTATAAATAAATTGTAAATTTCCACATGAAATGCATGTCCCCTTTAACTCGAGGAAATAATATCCTTTTTCCATTTATGTGCTCGTATCATAAGAACAAAAGACAATAACTTCTCCATTGGTCGGAAGCTTTTATAATAGATATTTTTTGGGGTTTTTAGTAAATCTTCAAAATTTTATTTTTTAAAACTTCATGATGGACGAAATAACTTTCATTGTTCGTTATGTATTAAAGCCTCAATAAACTTCCTTATGTTGGTGTATTTATATTTAGGTATATTCAAACAAAGAAAATAATTTACCTAAACATATTGTCGCTTGGTCGAATTTCACCGATTAATTTTCATGGTCGATTAAACTTTTGAATGGCATTTTAGGTAGGGTTTTTGGTGCGATGGGAGATATTAGAATTAAGGGATAAGGCTTATACGGATCATATAGCAATTATTGAGATGAAGATCTTTGTATGATGTTGAAGTTTGAATTTTAAGTAGACTTTTATCTTTATTTCACTTATAAATTACCAGTTTTTATGGACAAACTCGATTTGCACGAGGAAGATTATTTAAGGTTTATGATATCATTTTTGCGTGAATAAAATAAAGAGCTACAGTATGATTGATTCAATTAGCCTTTGTTTGCCTTCATATTTTGTTTTAGGTTCTTCCTTCGTTGGCGCTACAAAGCGTGTTGATCCTGGGCTTTACACTATAATGGCCTTTTAGACCGCTACATATACGTGTAGGTATCTACCCTAAACCCTACAGTAATGATGGTTAAGGGTGCACCATATATTAGCTGAGGATGATAAGTGCCTATTACAGTAACTTATTGGTTTTTATATAGGGCTATAGGGCTTAATTCCTCAGCTCAAAGAAACAGCGATTACCAAGAGTTGTTCTACGTTTGATTTACTTAATCTGGTGGAATTGCATTATATAAACTTACCAACCTTAAATTCATGACCAAGGTACAAAGAATGGCATGTATTGGAATCACTGGGGCAATGAGGTCCACCTCCACAGCGGGTCTGGAAGCTATACTCAACCTTAAGCCCCTAGATCTATTTGTACAAGAATCAGTAACCAATTGCGCATTTCGATTTGACGACTTATCCAAACTGGTAGCTGGAGACACAGTGCCATAGGTCATGCATAGATTCCACAGAAATACACGGGAAACAGGGTATGTATTGACTACATAGCACACCGCTTAGACTTTTACAAGCCGTTCAAGACCACCTTTCCTAACAGAGATGACTGGCAAATTTACGAGCCATCTACCTGCGAATCGATGATAGCAATATATACCGACAGTTCCAAGAAGGAAACTGGTGTTGATGCTGGGTTCTTTTCAGAAACCATTGGAGTAGTCAGCTCATTCAGACTTCCAGATTACAGCAGTGTCTTTCAAGCTGAGGTCCTGGCGATGACGAAAACTGCTAGACAAGTCTCAATGATGGCAATACCACAAGCTGATATCACCTCTATGATAGATTGACGCTTAATTTCTGTCATTCTGTCATTCTATCGCGAAGAGCTAAGGGTTCTTGGTACTCGTACACAGCACAAAAGTATAGGCTCTGTTGGGTTCCTGGTCACAGTGGTGTCCCAGGTAATGAAAGCGCTGACGAGCTAGCAAGAATAGGATCAACACTTGATCTCAATCAACCAGACACAAGAGTTCAAGTCCCACCCTGTAATCTGAAACAGGTAATCGAGAGCAAAGTTCTAGCTATAACAAGCAAGCGATGGAACTCTCTTGATCCCTGTCTTATAACCAGAAAACTATGGCTTAGATTCAGCAAACAAAAGACCGACCTTATCATCCAACTGAGTAAAACGACTTTTTCTTTTCTCGAGAGCATCATCACCGGTCCTAACCAACCCTATCACCACAAGAAAAACATGAAACTCAGTATGGACGACTTATGCAGAGGATTACGAGGAGATTCATGAGGACACTCCTCACTACCTGTGAGAAAGAGACACCTAGGAAGACACTTCTTCAGCGACTTGGTGGAGCTCTCTGACATTCCAAGCAAAATCATGATAAAATTTGTTAACAATATCAAGTGACTTGAAAATTCCTAAACTCTGAAAATCGCCTTCAACTATAGTACGATAGCATAGTTTAAATGAAAACGATTTAACGATGCACGTGTTCCTTATAGGAGCAGCACCAACGGAGAAATGACTTAAACTTTCGTTAAAATCCACTTTTATTATTTCACTGATAGAAAACAATTTCAATTAGCAGCTGATTTCCGTTTCTTTAATATGGAACACAATCGTTCTACTGAATGTGTTCGATTCTCTTTCTATTCTCAAATGTCAGTTTTCCTTTCAATGATCAACTCTAACCTCAAATGCATAGAATTGGTTGTAATCAGCCACTGACAGGATCTTTTACTAAAACCAATTTTTCAATGATTCCTATAACTGGCTTGTCAAAAGAATAAAGTCAGCATTCCACTGATTTGTTCCAATGATACATTTCAATGAAAGCTAGAACTGGGGCCTAAGACTGGTAAAATCCTCTTTGGTAAAGAGATAGCCTTTTCGACTTAATCAGCAATACTGATTAAACAAACGAACATCTACAGTCTACACCAAACACTGACACATCAAAGTCATCTACCAGACGTTACAAGGAGCCGCATGCCATTATGGGCCTGGTGAAGAGGGGGTAAAGGAAAGGACCACGCCCTTAAAAAGCGTCTACCTCTCCTTAGCAGGTAATCATGTGATGACAAACATTTCTTCAATGATTTAGAAGTACCCTGCGACATTTCAGGCTATAGCTTGGTGTAACAAATCGACACAGGTTTCAATGCAAAGGGTCACAACCCCTAGGGTATCACAACGGATCTACATTGATCTAAGTATGACTGTCAACTGTCGGGACACTAACCTAACCTAAACTAGGAGAAATACTAAGGATGGACATGGTACGATTGAGTTGTTATCTATTAACACTATCATACGAGTAGATGAACATGTGGTGGGCCTCGATCTTAAATTTTTGGGGTTTCTCTAAGATCTAGCACGGTTGTAGATTTTCTTGATCGGAAACCGGAATAGTAAGAATTGATAAGATCGTCATTATGTTCATCAATGATCTTCTGCGACTGCAGAATGTTTAATCTAGCTCCGTTCTTGCCGATATGAAACTTATTATTCGCTGATCTAAATTTTTCCGTATTTTTGTTTTAATTTAAAAAACATAAAATGGCTCTACCTTTTCAAACTTGTTTGAATTTTCTTCTTCTTTATCGTTTTTTCTATTTTTTAAATTCTCTGTTAAAACTTCTTAAGCACGTATTTTAAATTTTAAACTTACGAGTAAAACGTGAGTTATTTTACTTGCGACTTATAGGTACTATAAGGCAAGTTATGCATTCGTAAAAAAATGGAACTCGAGATTTTGATCAAAGCTGACATTACGATGATAGCGAAGACGAAAAGAGTGGGTCCGACAATTCCGTCTGTCTGTCTGTATGTATGTATGTCTGTACCTCTCACTACAGCCTAAACTACTGGACCTATTTCTTTCAATCTCGGTAGTTGAGGGTTTTCGGTGATTCCCTAGAGGAGAAATTGAAATTTTTTTTAGCTCCAAATCTAACGTTACCCCCCATACACCCGTAATGCAAAATCTTATTTATCTCGAAAACGGTTCTAACGATTTGGATAAAAAAAATTAGGAGCGATATTATGAACATAAGCTACATTTTGGTCAAACAAAATTTTGGGGCAAAATGTTATTAGGGGTACCTGCCATAGACCAGTTTTTTTTTATTTTTGACTTTCTCATTAACGGCTCTAAGGATTATAACCCAAAATTTTCAGCAGGAGTCTCCTTAAGTTTAAAATAATATTGTATACAAAAATATTTGTTGGGTTTTTTTTGAATTTTTTTTTTTTTTAAATCAATATCTTCAAAACCTGTGAACGATTATTTTTTGAAATTATTTCCTAAAATCAATATTATTTAATCCTTAAAATTCGCATCCCACACTTTTTTCTTGAAAAATTTTAGAGAAATTTCTTATATAAAAAATTTATTTAATAATAAAACGTTTTTTTTTTTTTAAAGTTTATTTGCATAAATTCATTCTTTTCCGGAAACCAGACGGCAATTTTATGCATTTGAACATTATTATCTCATTAAATCCATGTTTTATATTTATAAAATGTATCTTAAATTCCAAAGTACTTTTACATAAGAGCAAGTTCGTGCGATCCAGTCGTGCATTTTATTTTAACTTCCCATAGGGAGTTATTGTAATCGGTCCGATTTGTCAAATTGGAATTTTTGACATTTCTCGAAGTTTCCAGGTCCCTAGAGGCTATATCGATCATTTTTAGAGAGATGTCTGTATGTGTGTGTGTACGTACGTTCGTACGTTCGTACGTTCGTACGTCCGTACGTTCTGGTACCATTTTTCGTCGTCGATATCTCAAGAACGAGTAAAGATATCGACTTCAAATAAATTTTGTTTAATAGATAATAACTTCGAAAGAGGCTGAAAGGGCTTTTATTAAAATTCAAAGAGTAGTTTTTTCACTATAACGGTTTGAAAAAAAAAGTAAAAATTTTGGTTAGTTTCAAATATCTCACGAAAAAATAATGCTATTGATTTCAAATAAAATTTAATGTACTCATTATAAGGTCATACAGATTTGGTATGAATTTGGAAAAAAATGAACATACCGTTATTTTTTTAAATAAAAAAAAAACTGAAAAAAAAAAATTCATAGCCCAGATATTCCAAGAACGGAAAACAATTTGAAACTCAAAATAATTTAATTTTACGAAAAATAATGTGTTTGACAACTGGTGAAAATTTCAAAAAAAATCAGTTTACAGTTTTTTTTACAAAAAATAAAAAAACTATGTATATAAAATTCTATTGAAAATTGGTAAAAACTGTTTTTCGACTCAAATTTCTCGAGAACTAGTAGTGATATTGACTTCTAATTTAGTTGATTTTATACATAGTATAATTTTGTACAATTGGTAAAATGTTGACAAATATTGAATTAATATTTTTTTTTTTGTAAATAAAAAAACTATTAAAACTTCTACTGAAAACTAGTTAAAATTGTATTTCAAGTCGAATTTCTTGGGAATGAACACCGATAGTGCCTTCTGAAGTATGTTGTTTTATACATCGATGCCTTCCCGTAAGAATGTATACTAAGCGACATTTCTAAAATTGTTCAGGAAACGAAAAAAACGAAGAAAGTTCTAGTTGAATTATAGTGTGCTAAGAGACAATTTTGGTTAAACTAAGTGACATCTAACAAAATTTTTTGTTGCTCACGACAATGAGATCTTTTTTGGCAGATAATACAAATTTCAGGGGGCAACATTATTTTAATGCATAATAGGTTGGCGAAACCCAGGCCAAAACGAGGCCCTTAACATATAGTATATGTCCTCATCAAAAAGTCATTTTCGAAAAAAGTGTCGCTTAGTACATTCTTACGGGAATGTTTCGACGTAATACAATTATTAACATATGGTTAGATTTTGACAAGTATCGAATTGACAGTTTTAACAAAAATATTTCGTTTTTAAATTTTTTTCAATTAAAATGTTTGGAACCGAAATAATAAAGTAATTTCTATAATATAATACATAATTTTATAATTTTATTATCAACTTAGTTTTTAGAAGAATGTATGTACTCTACATACGTATATGAATAAGGTTGTTCAGTTGTACCCAAGTCCCACATATTCAAATTCCATTAATAGCTATGGTAAAATTGAAGAAAACGTCACAATATGTTTTTATCTTTTTGTCCATGAAAAAGATGTAAAATTCTACTCAAGGTTTTCTTAGGTGTAGGAACACAGATATATTAAAAAACACGGAAATCTATAATTCAGTATATAATATGTACCTACCAACCTTCGTAATTATTACAAGAAATTTAACATTTTAAATAAATAGAAAAGATTTAAGATTTTTTTTATGTAAGCTCACAATTTTTTATTTTTTTTATTTTTTTTTATTAAATAAGAAGACGTCAAAATACTTTCGAGTTATAATTATTTCATTTAATTAATTCTAAAATACAAAATAAGTTTATTATTTAATTGTTAACTTGTTACGGTGGTGCATACTGTATGGCACTTAAATCGATACTAATTTATTCAGCCGTGTAGCATTTTCCTTTCTGCTCTCTATCACTAGCTGATGTTAGATCGCGAACAGATGATATAGGATTAGGGTTGAATGTTACTACACTTAAATTATTGTGACAGGGATGGCACCGTAGGTGCCACACATATATAAAAGGGTGCACAGGTTTTTCACTCGAGGTCTTATTTACTTTAGGCTTGACACTTGCACTTAACTGCAGCTCAACCGGCAATAAAAGTGTTTCTATTTTTTCTTGGCAGAACTCTTAAGTACATTCTATTCACGACAAGTTAATAGGCCGCATCTTACCTTGTTTCGTCTGCTTACAAAACTGTACGGTTATCAAAAGTAAGTTTTTATAGGTTTGTCAATTTTTAGAAAAACAAGTGCCAACTCAAAGTGGATATCACAAAGGAAGGCTGACAAAAACAAAACAGATTATTGTTTCGAAACCTGACAGGCTGAACTAAAGCAACTTCCTAAACGATAAGACCGCAGTAAGTGCTTTCAAAAGAAAATTTCCCAAACGATAAAGATAAAATTTTGCTCTCCTGTGATGCCAGATGCCACTATGTCTACTCGAATACGAAGGTATTCGCTTTGTTGCCTTTACAACCTTTCTTTTGGCTTCACACTTGCTCATTCTTTATTTTTTTTTTTTTTGGTTTCTTTTGATGTGTGTACTTATAGCCTCTCCTCCATATACATACATATATTTTTTTGTATGCTTTTAATTAGACATGTGCTCTCATCCAGAATGATATGTGGACTTTTGAACAATGCGTATACAGGATTGAGAATGAGATTTCCAGTATCTCACTTAAGAAAACTTCAATAAAAAAAGCAGTATGCCGGTATATGATATCTATAGTAAGAGACATATGAAAGGTTGGAGAAACAATGGGAGCCGAACAGGAGGGATAGAACGAGGAATTAAATTTAATTAAAATACTTCCAACCGGAAATGGGAAGAAAGCCATTATCTTTCGTGGTCATTCAATTGAAAAGTTTCTCCTCTCAGTTTTTTCGCCGGCTTTTGCAAACAACTACTCACAACTCCTGGTTCTAGCAAGGCAGCTATTGGGAATTCATGCAGAGTCCTTTATTTTACTGCTGCTGGGTGGGGGTTGTGCGAATAAACAATATAAATATATATAAAAAATACATGTTGCTCCGATGAGCACACCTGAACAGAAAACATCAGGCGATAAAGGTTTCCACTTGAATAGGATTGAAGCTGCGGACCGGGTATACAATATGGCCCCGGAGCAAAGGTGGCTGGCGTTAAATTTTTGCTACAAAATCTTGCCGCAGATGTGATTCTATATATAAAAAGCTTTGCTAGTTTTTCACAATCCCTTAGGCTATTGCTTGCAAATACTTTGGAAATGGTGCGAAGAGTTGGTCTTTTGTGTATATGTATACCAACCATCCCTAGGGATGAACGATGGAGGTGAGCTTTGTTTAGAACGGTTTTCATACAAACAGCAGGTCTGGTTTTATGGCAAGCTAGAGTGTCATTGGCCTCTGTGGAAATGGAACATTGGGAAAGGAAGGACAATATTGCGAGGAGCTTTTCCGGAGAGAAAACAATGACTTCACCTTGGAAATAGCGAGTATGGTTGGCAAAAGATTTTTTAATGCAATGAACATCTGTTAATTATTAATTTATTGGAGCATAGGACCAACAGGTGACAGATGAGCGTACAATTGGGTAAACGTTGTTTGTGAACACACAATTCAATAGAGCACAAATTTCGCCCCATGAGGTTAATTTAAAATTTAAAAAAAAATATATTTAAAGAATACAGCCCAGGTCAAATGAATGAAGACATAATAATATGAGGTGATGGTTATAATGAATTTAATTAATTTCGTTAATAACACAAGCTGGTTCGCTTGAAATTCGAAACAGCGCTGGAGTTTATAGGATGCATGAGAGGGTCGTATGAAGTTTCTTATAAATATTAATATTTTTTTATATATAAAACATTGAATCAACGATGATGAAAAAATTTACGCCTGCCTAAGGGGAGTGATTGAACTTAATGCAATTGAAAGCTTAAGTGACCTCAACTCCAAAGTGTGTTTCGTCCAGCTGTCAAAGAACCAAAAATTCTTTCAACGTAAGACATTGCCGATTAGGGCTTAGTTCCATCGTGGACGTACCCACAGTAACGGAATCAAATTAAGCCCAGGTACGAAAGTCGGTGTTATATAGCGGCTTAAGAAAAATGTTAAATAAAAAAATTATGCAAAATGTTAGACATTTAAATAAATTTTATGTTTTTGAAGATTTTCTCTAAAAGCATCTTTTTTAAAATTCTTAGTCTCCTAAACATAAAAGCTAGTTTATGCTACCCAGTTGTGCATTTTATATTATATTCATTGATAGATATAGTGACATATACATATATGTTTCCAAATTTCAAAACAAAATTAAAATCTTAAAAAAAAAATAGTTTTTGAAAAAAAAAATAAAATTTGTTTAGCTTATGTATTAAAACTTATTTGTAAGGCTTAAGTGAATATCGAAAACGAAACGGAAGCTTTTTTTTTAGATGATACCATAAAAACCGTTTTTTGTAAATTTTCTGCAACCATATGCAATGTGCGATTTCATTCACTTATTCTCTGCTCTTCTCTTTAAAAGTTTTCAAGAACAAAATTTGGAATGCCAAATAGGTGCTATAGGTACCTATATTGTTCTGGAGAAAATATGGAGGCTGTTTGAAAAGTTCTCGCCCAACAACATAGAAGACGTTGTTTTAATAAATACATTTTAATTCCTCAAATAGCCTTATATATATTATAATTGTGTGTAAAGTTTCATTAAAATTGGTCTCGTACTTATGTATATCAGTGCAATTTTTTGTTTGAACGAACCTATTGCTAACAACGAAAATGGCAAAAAATGAAATTAGAGTCGTCATTAAATATTTGGTCTAAAAGAATATGACACCAAATCAAATTAAAGATGATTTCGATGAGACATTGGGGGAATCCGCACCCTCGTATTCCATGGTCAAAAAGTGGGCAGTCTTATTTAAACATGGCAGACAGAGCGTCGAAGATGATCGCAGAAGCGGAAGGCCAACAATATCCACCTCTTCAGAAAACGTCGATAAAGTTCATAAAATGGTTTTAGACGACCGAAGGTTAAAAGTGCGAGAAATAAGCAACACCATTGGGATCTCTTCTGAGCGGGATTACCACATTTTGACCGTAGAATTGGTGTTGAAAAAATTGTCCGCAAGGTGGGTGCCGCGTTTGCTGAGCGAAGAACAAAAAATCAATCGAGTTGAAATCTCTAGAGAGAATCTAGCGTTATTTCGGAGGAATACCAGCGATTTCTTGAGAAGATTCATTACCACCGAAGAAACATGGATTCATCACTATATTCCTGAGACAAAAGAACAATGAAAACAATGGAAGCATAGCGGTTCTCCTCCACCGAAGAAAGCCAAGTCGTGTGCTTCAGCTGGGAAAGTGATGGCGTCAGTCTTTTGGGATTACAATGGAATTATTTTTATTAATTACCTTCCCAAGGGCCAAACTATCACGGTCAATACTTTGCAAACTTGTTGGAAAAATTGGCTGGAAAAGTTGCCGAAAAAAGACCAGGATTAGCCAAAAAGAAGATCCTTTTTCTTCAGGATAAAGCTCCAGCACACAAGTCGGTTGTTGTCATGGCTAAACTCTATGAACTTCGGTTTGGTGTATTGAACCACCCCACTTATTCACCTGATTTGGCACCATCAGACTATTACCTCTTTCCTAACTTAAAAAAAAATTTGGCTGGACGCAAATTCTTCACCAACGAAGAGGTGATTGCTGAGACGGAGCGGTTTTTCGAAGAGTTGGAGGAATCGGCCTATAAAATGGGTTTAGAAGCACTGGAACACAGATGAAATAAGTGCATTGATATAAGAGGAGAATATGTAGAAAAATATTAAAAAAAAGTTTTAAAATTTATTGCGTTTTATTGGTCAGGCTGAGAACTTTTCAAACTGCCCTCGTATCTCCATTCTCCAGTGGTTTAGGCTGTAGTGAGAGGTACAGACATACAGACATAAAGACATACTGAAACATGTTTTTTGTGTACTAAATTTTCAAGATATTGGGTGGTATGCAGAAAGCTTTATCTCAGTCTCAAATCTCACTTTTTTGAGCAAGTGCTAGCTTTCGTATGCAGAATAATTTTGAGATAAACCTATCAAAAAAGAGATCGATCTCATTTAAGAGATCTATCTCATTTTAGAGATTTCCGTATGCAGGAAAAAAACGAAATCTCATTCTAGTTATCTAGTTATCTCGTCAAGTACAATGGCTGAATACTGTAATAATTTTGATCCCTTTAAACCAATAAGACTCGTTATTGATGGTTAACGCCATTACATGTTGAAGCATTCTAAAATTATTTTTTTTTAAACTAATGAGGAGTTTCGGGCAAGTTGATTAAGTAATAAAACAAGAATTATGGTTTTCTTACGATTCGTTGGAGATCCTGGTTTCCGAATTGAAATCACCAAAGATTTTAGATTTGGATTAAGTTACAAATACAATACAAGAAAAAGACGTTCATAAATCAATTTGGTTTAAAAAATATTCTTTTCCAGCATGTATTGGCGCAATAAATTGTACTCACGTGCGTATAAAATAGCCGATACGCTAGATGAACAAATAATCTTTTGTTGTCTCAAAAAGTAATTTTAAAATATCTACAGGTTATTATTCCAGAAATGTCGAAGCAACGTCCAATGCAGCAGGATTTTTTACTGGCGTGGACATTATGTACATATCTTGGTCGGGATCAGTGCATGATTCGAGAATACTAAAAAATTCCGAAAGCTATTGGTATTCTCAGTTTTTTTGACTGTCCCTGTCACTTTCACTTTTTTTTTTTGAGACTGAGATCATGAAATGATACAAGTCCTTTGCATACCAAATCGAGATTTGTCTCATTGCAAATACTCAATCTCACTATCTGGAGCTCATTCTAAGAGCTCATTCTCATGAGACTGAGCAAATGGCTTCTGCATACGACCCATTGAATTTTCTAATTAAAATTTGTATTATTTTCTTAAAAATTCAAAAATTATTTTTTGAAAAATTTTTATAAACCATATTTTTCCAAATTCATAGGAGGCCTTGCATAAAAACTTTGGTCAAAATTGCCGTTAATGAAAAGTGCCTTACGGCTTTCGCAGCAATCGTTCTCCTGGTGATCTGATGGCATATCTCACCGAAGAGTGGAACAGATCTTTACATTATTTTGGATAAGGTAAGATTATTGCCAGTGCCGGATTAAGCCAGCGCGGGGCCTGTAGCAAATTATATTAAGGGGCCCTTAGACTGTTTTAGGTTAGGTACTTATCAAGTTTATGGTATGAAATAAAACAAAACTTTTCTTGATTTAATTTGGGAAAATTTATAAATAACGCTGTTGATATCGACTTCTCGGAGTAAATCATGTTCAAAATTCATTAAAGTGAGGTGATTAAGACGTTGTTGGCTCAATTCATTTTTAACACATTTTAATGTTGAGAAAGATCGTTCACCACTGCAGTTGGTGATCATGAGAGACAAATAAATGCGCAAAGCAATTTCAACGTTCGGGAAACAAGATTGTAAAAAGTTATTTATCAACAGCTTGTAAACCTGCATTTCCAGAGCCTCAAGATTCATGCTGTCAATAATACCAGCCACATCAGAATTGAGCATTGAAGCGAACTGCACTAATTCGTTGCTCAGACTGTCCTCCATCTGCGTAAGCACTTACTATGGTTGCAGATTTTTTTCAAAATTTCTTCTGGTGGAAGAGATTTTATATGAAGGTTTTTATAATACAAATTCTATATACGACTGAAATAAATCAGCCAAGCAGAAGACAGCACTATTAATGGACTTATTGAATTATTGATTCAAAATAGCTTTTATGGCCTTTAGTCCACAAAAATTGGCGTTTCGTCCGAGTGATCGCACATGGACTCATCAGTTGACTGTGAGGACCTTGTCAATTCGCAATTTTTATTAAATTCAGTTCATTTTACATCGATTTTTTGACAAAAATCCAATGTGAACTATATCCAACCAAGATTAAAATTGTACTCATTAAAGTTGGAATATTTTGCCCGTGGCTCAGCTTTGATTCTATATGAAGGTTTTTATAATACAAATTCTATATACTACTGAAATAAATCAGCCAGGTAAAAGACTTCACTATTAATGGACTTGTTGAATTATTGATTCAAAATAGCAAAATATTCCAACGTTAATGATTACAATTTTAATCTTGGTTGGATATAGTTCACATTGGATTTTTGTCAAAAAATCGATGTAAGATGAACTGAATTTAATAAAAATTGCGTATTGACAAGGTCCTCACAGTCAACTGATGAGTCCATGTGCGATCACCCGGACGAAACGCCAATTTTTGTGGACTGGACTAAAGGCCAAAATAGCTATTTTGAATCAGGAAGAGATTTTAGCTCTCGGAATATTCCGAAAATGCCAGCAATTTTATGATAACTGTTCTGTTCATACGTTTACCTAAAGCAGTGAGTACGTTATCAATGGTGACAATAAACACCTGCATTTCATACCGTTGTCCAATTTGCGTGTAGTGCGGTGCGAAACATAGAAAAATAAAATTTTAGTTGATCATTTTGGTGCAAATATTTTCTTCTTAGTAATTGTAACTAAATCTTATATATAAATAATACTTTTTTATGGTCAGAAAACGTTGGTGCGCGGGGCCCCTAAATGCGCGGGGCCCGTAGCATTTGCTACTCTTGCTTCGTGGCTAATCCGGCACTGATTATTGCACTTGATATTTCTAATGCATTTGATAGAGTTTGGCACCAGGTTCTCTTATCGAAAATACATGCGTTTGGTTCACGTTTGGTATCCACGAAACCCTTATTTTTTGGATTAGAAATTACCTTTTAGATCGTTCTATACATATTGTATTGGACGGTTTGAAGTTTGATCTTCACAAAATAAATGCTGGTGTACCCCAGGGCTCCGTTTTGTCTCCGATTCTCTTCCTCATTTTTATAAATGATCTCTTGTCTGAAACTTCTAATCCAGTTCATTATTTTGCCGACGACTACACTCTCAGCTTCTCATACTCGTTCTCTTCAAATTCCAGTCAAAACTTCTCTCACTTATGGGATAGAATTAGAATTCAGAATCGAGCGTTCTTAAAACTGATATGAAACAGAGCTATCATGGATTTATTCTCATCTCTCGAACACCGTCGGAATGTTTCATGTATTTCCTTGTTTTTTTGCTTCTTTCCAAAGCAATGCTCACTTGAAGTAGGCTGCTTTATTCCTCCCCTCAATAAGTTCAGCCACGATATCCGTTTCGCTAGAAATGCTTATCAGTTCACCATCGAACCACAGTTTTATCACAGTTTTCCCACGTCATTTGAATTTGTTAACATTCAAGGCCAATGTTCATAGATACCTCCTTTCGCCCACCCCCCACACCCGAATTTCCCAATTTCCCGTGCTGTGTTTAACATTATAAGGTTCTCTTAAGTTTAATTTTAATCGTAAACTATTTCTCTTGATATGTTTTCCGTATATCAATTACATCAATATGCATTAAAGGTGATGTAGAATTGAAAGTAGATGCCGTTAGAGAACCATTATTGTTTCCAGGAGCAGTTGGCCTACTTGCGTTCGAAAAAGCAAATTATGAAACCAACTTCATTTGCTTTTATAAAGAGAATGATTTTCACTTCTGGATTTAGATTTCTTGTTAACATTAGTTAATTATCCCGCAATGACTTTCATTTTCTTTAATTACATCATCTGAAAAGTAAAAGGATAGGCAAAACACAACGTGAAGGATTTACCTTAACTATGGAAAAGATAAATTCCTCTTTTTATCATAATTAGTCAGTAAGGTCCGATATTTATACCCAAAATGATTAGCTTTCAGTTTTCCTAAAAAAAATTATAGACTTTATATTTAACACAATTTCTTGTACTGTAGGAAATGTGTGCACAGTAATTTGGGAAAAAACATTTTTGATTTGTGAATAAATAAAGGAGTTTGAAAATGAATTTTGTACCCGGTGGGGATTTGGCAAGTACATTAGAATTAAGTACATTAGAATTAAGATCCCACCCCATTATCGAAGATTATAGCACAACTACAAAGGATAATTCAATTATTTTGCAAGCAGTTGCAGATGTTTATTTATAATACAAGCGTTGTACATGGTGGCGTCGAATGCGAGAGGAACAGTTGGTCAAACAATCAAGGTAGCGGAGCACGAATTTGAAGTGGTGCAGTCCTTTAAATACCTTGGGTCAATAGTAGCAGCCGATAACAATATAGAAGAAGAAATACGCGGGCGGCTTCTCAAATCCAACAGAGCCTACTATAGTCTGTCAAAGCTTTTCAAATCCAGAAATCTCACCATAACTTCAAAACTGCTGCTGTACAGGACCATGGTCCTGCCAGTACTCACATATGGATCCGAGACTTGGGTGCTTAGCAAAAGGCACTCCGACCTCTTAGCTGCGTTCGAGAGAAAAGTCTTAAGGAGAATTGTTGGCCCCATATGTGAGGAAGGACGATTCCGGAGACGGTATACAATCATGAATTGTACGCAATCTACCTAGAAGCAGATATCGTGACAAAAATTAAGCTCGGTAGACTCCGGTGGGCAGGGCACCTAGCTCGCATGAGCGAAGGGGAACCTGCTCGGAAAGTTCTTTGTGGTACATTCTATGGTAGACGACAGCGTGGTAGACTATGCTTGCGCTGGAGAGATGGCGTAGACCAGGACGCCCGAAGCCTTGGGGTGCGCAACTTGATGGCGTCGGCTAGAGACCGGGATAGGTGGAGAGACTTGTTGAAAGAGGCCAGGACCGGAACCCGGTTGTCAAGCCGATGATGATGATGTTATTGAGGTGGATGCATTTATGATGATTATGGAGGCATTTTCGCCCCATCAGCGCTATTTGAGGCTGTCAGTGCAATAGTGGCGTAACCCATAAAATTCACTTTAGAGCTACGAGAGATTTAAGAAACAGGTTTTCTTTAAACATTTTTTGTACTTTTTCTTTGACATTTTTGATTTATCTAAAAACGTGGAAGAGTTTGAAAATAGGAATATTTTGTAGGGCAAGCTTTTTTTTTAAATTCAACTTCATTTTGGAAAAAAAAGTGGGTTACGCCACTATTGCATTCATGGTTTTCTGTAAAAATAAATAAAAAAGAAAGGTTACGCCAAACTTATTATATTTTTTTTTATTTCCCTCATAGTTCATATTTTAACAACAAAAAATTATATGTACATTTTTATCGTCTGATAAATCGTCAAATATTTCGACTGGAATACTTGCTGACGTTTTAAAATTATTATAAAAAGAGTGATGGATTGGTGGTATAAATTGAAGCATTTCAATTAAGTATTTCTTTTTTTATCGTTTATTTTACGTTGTTCAAGCTGGTTGAGATTTTTAATATTAACGGATTATCTCTTTTTTACATTTACCTTTTCGAGTAAAACATCAATTTCATTATAATATTTATAAAAAAATTGAAAATGGTTTACTTTTTTCGAAATGTAACCACTGAATTTTAAGCCATTCAACCTTGGAATTTGAAATGGACAGTTTCCTATTTGTGATATTTTCTTCGATAAATTTTGTGAAAAAAAATTAGATGTAGTCATTTTTACAATTTCAAATGGGTTTCTCTTTCTGGCCGAGGAAATTACTTTAACACAATCATCTGCGACGAAGATATCTTTATAATTTTTTTTTTCTTTTCTATTATACAAAAATATTGGTCACATGGCAAATAGGAATGGCCACTAACTTAAAATTTATGGTCGATTTCTTCAACCATAAAGTCGGGATGGGATACCAAAAATTGGCACAGCAGTGAAAGTTTTATATTTTTATTTTGGCCCCCACATTTGTCAGAATACATAATAATTTTTTTTTAAGAGAAGCATGAAGGTTCCGCCACTATTGCACTCAAACTATGATTAAATTATAAAATGCAATAACACCTTTTTGAGTGTCATCTAGTTTTGAGTGTAGATAGCTGCATAAAACTATTTTAGCATTAAAATAGATATATTAAGAGACCCATTTTTATGAAAAACTCGTTTTTGAAAAAAAGTGGGTTACGCCACTATTGCACTCATAGCCTCATTTGATCTGATAGAAAATGAAAACGTTGGAATGCAGACGATGCCTTAAAATAGAACCAATATTAATGTCCCTTTTGTCTTATTAGGATATTAATTGTATCCCTTGAAGTCATATCTACTGAGACCATTTTTGCAAAATAACATACATGCGCCTTTGGGAAAACAGAGATATTTTTGTAGTATTTGGACCTTACATCCTACAAGAATTCCCTTTTAACTTGCGATATAGGTATGTAGATACTAGCTGTGTTTTATTTTCCCCCAGATCTGATCCGGATTGGATCTTCATTAAAAATAACATGTATAACAAAACAACACAAGACCCAGTTTTGTTTGTATTTGTTGTTTTAAATGTTATTTTGAAAACAAAATCCAATCCGGATCAGATCAGGGAAAAAAATCGATCACGAGATTTTGATCAAAGTTGACATTACGATGATAGCGAAGACGAATAAAGTGGGTCCGACAATTCCTGTCTGTCTGTCTGTATATGTCTGTACCTCAATCTACAGCCTAAGCCACTGGAGCTATTTTCTTCAAACTCAGTACTTAAGGGTCTTCGGTGATTCCCTAGAGGGGAAATTGAAATTTTTTTAGCTCTAAAACTAACGATACCCCCCATACAAATGTAATGAAAAATTTTATTTATCTCCAAAACGGCTCTAACGATTTTGATAAAAAATAAAATGCACGACTGGGTCACACGAACTTGCTCCTATGTAATAGATTAGGAATTTAAAAATTAATGTTACTATGAAGAAAACTTTTCACAAGGATAAATTTTATTTTTTAAACTCTTTTAGTAGTAAGAGATAGAAACAGAATGTTATGCAAATATGAATTTATGCAAGAACAAAAATTATAAGTCGTTGTAGTGGTTTCTTAAAAAAATAAGATTTTATATAAAAAAATTTTAAAAAATTTTTAGAAAAAAATTTGGTACGCCAATTTAAAGTTTTATTATTTATTAAATTTACAAAAAAAAATATTAAGCCGCTTTTGAAATATGTATTGATTTTTTTTTTTTTCAATATTCAAATAAATTTCAAATAAAATTTGATGGGTTTACTGGTCAAGTTTTTAAAACCCTTCGAATTGGGCATAAAAAAAACTTGCCAAGTAAGCCCATCAAATTTTAGTCAGTAATCATTAAATAATAAAATTTCTCTATTACATTGTAACCGTTTCTACTTTAAATATTCGCTATTAAACCTTCATGAAGTAAGAACTTGGCGTACTTTTACATCTCAGTACTTTTCGCCGCTAACTTGCCACACAAATGGTTTTGTATAGAAGAACTTGGCATTTATGTTTTTGGTCTGATACTAGTTACAATTTAAGTTTTAGCGAAAGCTTGAACTTTGCGGTTGTGTTTTTTGGCCTTTCTAAAGCCGTATTTACTGCCAACTTACTTAGTTACGCTTACTAGCGAGTGCGCTAGTCCGAGCTAGTAAGTTAGTAAATCAAATGCTTGGATAAATTAATCAATAACGTGGTTATAGAACACGCCTTAATGCTAGTAAGAGAGTGAGCGAGTCCACGCTAGTAAGCTAGTAGATCATAACTCATTTGATTTTCAAGCTCATTAACGCGAACAGTGTTTTAATTTTTGTCGGGATGGACATCCATTTATTGATAAGTGAAGTTAAAATAAAATGCAGGACTGGATGGCACGAACTTGCTCTTATGTAAAAGTACTTTGGAATTTAAAATACATTTTATAAATATAAAACATGGATTTAATGAGATTAAAATTTCCGGGAAAGTATGAATTTATGCAAACAAAGTTTAAAAATCGTTTTATCATTAAAGTAATTTTTTATATAACAAATTTCTTTAAAATTTTTCGAGGACAAAATATGGGATGCCAATTTTATATATTCACTAGTATAGATTTTAGGAAATAATTTCAAAAAATAATCGTTCAGACGTTTTAAAGATATTGAATTTTCAAAAAAAAACTTGGATTTTTTTTTTCAAAAATCCCAATAAATTTTTTCGAATATTTTTTATATACAATATTATTTTAAGCTTAAGGAGGCTTCTGCTGAAAATTTGTGGTTAAAATCGTTAGAGCCGTTGATGAAAAAGTAGAAAATCAAAAAAACGCTTCTATGACAGGTACCGTTAATAACATTTTGCGCAGTTTTTTTTTTGACCAAAATGTAGTCCATGTCCATAATATCAGACTTAATTTTTACTTGCGATATAGGTACTATGAGGCAAGTTATGCATTCGTAAAAAAAATCAAACTCGAGATTTTGATCAACGTTGACATTACGATGATAGCGAAGACTAAAAAAGTGGGTCTCGCAATTCTGTCTGTCTGTCTGTTCGACTACAGCCTAAACGGCTCGGCCGATTTTCTTTAAACTTGGTAGATATCATTTTTATTTTTTTAAGACCAAAAATAACGGTACCTGCCATACGAATTTTTTTCGAAAATTTATAAATATTTTTTTTTTTCAAAAACTGTTCGACAGATTTAAGAAATAAAAATAAAAGCAAATTTCATTTAGTTAAAGCTAGGTAGTAGTTAAAAAAAAATTGCGAAATATGGTTACTGAGGGTACCCCATGGAATCATTTTTTTCGTTTTTGATTTTCTCAAAAACGGTACGACCAATTTTGATAATTTTTTTTTTGATAAAGCTCCCCAAAAACTTAAATATAATTGTGTATTCAAATTTTAAAAAAAAGTTTTGGATTTTAAAAAAAAACTTCAAATTTTTTTTCAAAACTCAATATTTCGAAAACCCCACGCTAGATTTTTTTAAAACTTGATAAATAAAAGTTTTTTAATATAATCTACAAGTTGTTAGAAAAAAAATTATTTTACGTAAAAATAACGTACCCACCATACAAATGTAAAAAAAATTTAAAAATTGGTTTTCAAAAATCGTATATTTCTCGAAAACGGCGCCTAGATGAGCCCACTGTCGTACTTAGAAGGGTACGGCAGCATCTAACTGATGAGCCCACTGTCTTACCTGGGCAAAACGCACCTTGAAGTTGAGCTAACTTGAGCTTTTAATTGAATTTAATTCAATCACTCCACTTAAACAGAAATTACTTTCTATCTTCATAAACATAACATAGAGTACCTACCAAATCGAGCACTCTAGTTCTAAGAAAAGTCATGAATTTTCAAGATGCATGTATAGTTCCTATTTTTCACTTTGAATGTACATTAAGCTATACCGCTCTACCGAATTTTATCGTTCTACAGCAATCGAAAATGCTCCATATAAATTAAACTTTTTCTCAGAAAGTGAGCGGACACCACGCCCCCTGAATGGAAAACTTCAGTGTTTATTTTTGGTCCTTCATATGCAATTTAAGCCCTACCGGTTCACCAAATGCCATCGTTTTACAGCAGTCGGAAGTGATCCATTCAACCAACACCAATTCGGAGAAAGTGGGCGGATACCACGCCCCCTGAATGGAAAACTTCAAATTTTCGATTTTTTCCTCTGCTTGGGTGACAAGACCTACCGTTGTGCAAAATTACAAGATTCTACGATGTCGGGAAGTGCTCCATAATTTTGATGATCTGTCAGTCAGTCAGTCAGTTACGGTTTTTGTGATTTTTGAGGCCTTATATCTCAGGAACCGCTTATGATAGAAAATTGAAATTTGGTGAGGCGCCTGTGCCTGCCCTGCCCCCTAGCTTAGCAAATATTCGGAATTTTAAGTTTCTGACTTCAGACTGAAGATAGGGAGGGGTTAAGGGGTTTGTTCCTGTAAAAAGGGTGTAGTGCCAGAACTTGTTATTTAGTAAGGTTTGTGTGTTGGGGTGTCATGTCGTAGGTCTGGATTACATCTCCGACCACTGCCACCTAAAGCATAAAATATAGAATGTACCTACATGAATATAAAAAAGATGTGTTTTGAAATGGTAATTTTTTTCTCTGATACTTTTTTGTGTGTGCATTGCATTGAACATACTTTTTATTGGTACTCCAGTGCGAGAAGAGATTTTGGTTCAAGGGTGTAAACACATAAGCATACCTTGCCACACCTTAAACATAAAAAACCTCACACCATGGATGATAGAGTGTCACATTTCTGAAGGGTTAACACGACTTACACAATAAACACCGCGCCACTTGATGGGTGAGGCATTTTATTACAATACTAGTTTTGAAAGCTCGAGCTTTTTGTTGAACAGTTTCAGTAAAAAATTCATTCTTAAAATGAAAAAATGTGTATAGTCAACTATCATATACCTATACTCACCGGAATAAAGTTTAAAATGTTTTTCTTTGACACAATTCAAATATTAATGCTCAATAGAAAATTTGTAAGTGATTTAATCGAAAGCAGATACTCGTATTTTACCCTTGCAAAAATGTAAGTACCTGAGAATGGAGTAGGTACAGTTAAGAATAGACATGAGTATGTATACAAAGTATTACGATTTCGAGTACACTCGAATATAAGACAATATAGAACTCGACTATCTGATGATAAAGCCTAATGAATTGTTTCATTATTATATTTATTTTATTGCTCGTATGATGGTTAGTTGTAACATGGCCTGGGCGCCATTTGAAATAGTTGCAATTAGAATAAATTGTCGCTACCTTCTTGCATTTATCTCTATAAAGGGTGTCCTGATATTCGTGTGCCATACTTTGGAATATGATTCTTAGTCGAATTCTAAAAAAAAAATTGTTCTACAGTAAAGTCTGATTTTTAACTTTGACATCACTTTTTCACGATTTAAAAAAAGGATAACTTTGGTGTATCCTTAGCCATGTTAAGGTCAATTTCTCTGTTAGTGCTAATGGTAGGGATCTCATTTTAGACTCTTTTTAAGTAAAAATACTAACCTTTAAAACTACGTTCAAATTGAGCTGATATGTTTTTAGCGTTGCCAGATATTCAATTTTAAATGGTGTTCAATTTTTCTTGCCCGAGCAAAATTTTGACTAAGAGGTAATTTTTTTTTCAAAAAACGTGTAATAAATATAAAGTTTTCTTTTCTACCTCATGAACAAAACAATTATAAAAAAATCTCAATAATAAGGTCATCCAAAAACCCATACATTTTATGATACTTTGGAAAACCTAAAACATATAAAAATAGAATATTGGTTTTTTTATCTACCTTTATTGCAGCACTTGGCAATTGGAGTGGTTTTCCAAAAATTGATAGTTTTCAGGTAATTTTTAAGACTGTACACTCATGAAAAGGGTTAAAAGTGTTCTCATGCCTACTTGACTTGCTGTCAAAACCCTAATTACCTTACCTCTTCTCAGGGAGAGTTAAATTTGGGGTATGATTAATGGGTAAATTAACTAAATACCACTTATTTATTATTTAAAAGAATAGAAAAACAAATTCATTCATCAGATCATCAAGTTAAGTCTGGATTACAGTTGGATAACAGCGCTTTTTGAAATGCATTCATTTACGAGAGAAGAATATGCAGACATTTTATTCGTTTATGGGTTGTGCAATGGAATTTCAAGAAGAGCACAACGAAGATACCAGGAACTTTATCCTAACAGACGACTTCCTTCTCGAAATATTTTGGAAATACCTTTCGAAGGCTTCGAGAAACTGGATCGGTTTTAACTGCAAGACCTAATGCGGTAACTGCAAGCACAAGAAGAGTTTCGGTCGCTGAAAAAATACTGGCAGCTGTTGAAATCGATCCTTCCATCAGCATAAAACGCATGCCTCTACAGTTTATTGTTTCGGAACACAGAATCTCCAGTATACTGCATGGAGAAAATATGTATCCATATCACCATACACCTGTGCAATTACTGCTTTCCGATGATTTTAAAAAGAGACTTGAATTTTGTTACTGATGGCTAGAGAGAAGCTTGGATGACAACCATTTTATAAACAGAATTCCTTGGACAGACGAATCTCAATTCACAAGAGATAGTATTACGAATTTCCATAATCTCCATACATGGGCTCCGAGCAATCCACATTCAAGACGGCAAAGATCATTTCAGCACATATTCAGTGTCACTATGTGGGCAGGTGTAATTGGAAATAAATTAATCGGGCCTTTCAAATTACCACCCCGACTTAATTCTACTAACTATCTGGAGTTTTTACAAAATAATTTACACGACCTATTGGAGGAAGTATCACTGCTTCAACTAGCTTCATCATATTACGGTGCTCCGGCCCACTATAGTCCTGAAGTTATGGATTGGCTGGATGAAGAATACGGTGATCTGATCACTGGACTGCAAGATCTACCGATCTCACTGTACTGGATTTTTTGTATGGGGACGAATGAAAGAGGTCGTTGACTCATCTGAAATAACGACTTTAACTGAATAAGTACAACGTAATTCCGCAGGATCTCTAAAAGTAAGGCAAGAGTTAACGAGAATAAACATTCAAAATGAAATCAAAAAACGGGCTCTAACATGCATTCAAAACGCAGGAGGACACTTTGAGTACTTTTTATGACAGTATTTTTGTGTTGATAAAATAGAAAATTACTTAAAACTACACAAATTATTATTTTATTCAACCCTTTACACCTCAAAACATATCAGCTCAATTTGAGGGTTAGTTTTTTTTACTTAAAAAAGGTCTAAAATGGGGTCCCTACCATTAGTACTGACAGAGAAATTGACCTTAACATGGGTCAGGTTACACCAAAGTTAGCCTTTTTTTAAATCGTCAAAAAGTGATGTCAAAGTTGAAAATAAGACTTTACTGCAGAACAATTTTTTTGCTCTTACTAAGAAAGCCATAATGCTCTCACATGGACAAAATTTAATTTTGTTCATTTTATTGCATTTTTATGAAGAATCTTTTATTTGGCCCACAACTTACAATACTAGTCTATTTGCACTTTTCGATACGTCCAACGACTGCATCATTTTATAAAATTTATGATCTACCAACCGAGAAACAAAATTCTTACATAACTAAAATCTGCAACAAAAACAATACTGAAATGTCCCAAAGGTAGCAGAAACTTTTTGTATTTTATAAAAACATATTTTAAACTCTTCTAGCTCATTCACAATAAAACTCTTTTCTTACCTGGTAGGAAAAAGAAATTTGTTTATAGCGCAGCTTGCGAAATTTGACTTTACTACATAGTGTCATGATGACTCTTCCTGTACTTAAGGGCGGAAGTGGTTTTATAGGGCAAATCTTATTTCGCACTCTCACAGTCGCAAGAGTCCTTAAAGATTTTTAAATGGATAGACCCGTTGGTCCAGATTGTATATCCCCTTTACCTCTGAAGAGGTGTTTCTCTTCGCTTCCCTAAGCTTTTCTACCTGTTCTTCTCTTCGGGACTCTTTTCGAATAGCATTTGTCAATTATAACCACAATTATGGAAACGCTGATCAACATTATTTTCAAAATATAACTCGAAGAACGTAAGCTCATAATGAACCGCAGTATGGCTTCCGTATAGCAATAGATCCAGTTGTAATCTAATGGCCTATCTCATCGAAGGTAGTTGTATTTAATACTGCTTTTGAAAAAATTTGGCAAGAAGCTCTCTTATCGACGAATTTCTCCATCGTGTAGTTGGAATTTCCTTTCTGACCGTTTAACTAGGGCCATTTTTTATGGTTTTAGGTTTGATGCTGGAGTAACCCACAACTAGGTTCTGTCTCCGACTCTATTTCTTATATTCATCAATGATCTGTCTGAAACTTCTAACCCACTAAATGGATTTTCTGACGTTTTATAATCATTTCCAGACTCACAATCCTGCTTTTTGGGTGTTTAACTGAAACTGCAGGGTATTATAAGCTCCATATCAAGTAAAATATTGCTTGTTGTATCTCTTCTTTTTTTAAACAAAAATTTGGTTTCATTGAAAATAATAAGTAATTTTAAGATTTATAAACAATTCAATTTCTTAATATTAAAAAAACTTCGATTTTCAAGATTATAATTTGTTAAAATTTATCAACTATTTAATAAGTTTTATATATTATTATTTTGTTTATTCTTGTTGTTTCCAGTTATAGAAACGTTGGATTTATGAAACTGCTCACTTGTTTAAATTTACCAAAACAACTGTTAAAGTTCCAGTGTGCAAGAGAATCTATTACAGTTGATTCTTTGCAATACAAAAAAACTCGGTTTTCCCTGGCTTCAACTTGGCAAATTATCAGCGTAGGGCCTACACCTATAGAAGAACCAACTCACCTGGCATCTTTCAGTTAATGGCCATAGACAATGTCGGCTGATTGGGCGGATTGGACCCCAATTTTGGCCGAAGACAAAAAAACATTTTTAACGACACGGGAGACACATGCTTTGATGAATGGCTATTTTAACAAGACGATATGGTTATGAATGGCTATGAGTTAAAGACGATCGGATGCGTATTCTTTTGATGACTTCTGTGTTTCTTGTAAGTTCGACAAAATAGACTACATGATGAAATTATCTGATAAATCAAATTATCATCAATTTGAGTAAGATGGGTAACAGTAGTATGCGTGTTGAAAGCAAATATATTTTTTTTTCCGCATTTTTCAAATTAGTATCGACTCTTCTATCGTTTTTCAAATCTTAGAGAAATTCACTCTGGTCCCATGTTTTTTCGGAAATAAAGATCCAAAATTTGATCTCTTTTCTCAACTTTACGAAATGGATCTAGAACTATTGTTGGTCATTTATGTAGCGTGTCCTCCGTTGGATTCCTTAGACCGTGAGCTAGTGGACTGGAGACTTTGAATAGGGTTCTTGTGCACAGTGGCCGGATGATCGAATAAGTTGCTACTTAGGCATGCCTATTTTGGGACAATGCAAATGGTTTCAGATAAGGGCGGCCGTCCTGATGATTGTGCCAAGGCTAATACACAACAATGAGATACGTCAAACTTATTTTGGCGGACTATGTTAGGGTAAGTTCATATCGCCCACATCGTTTTTATTCACAGTTTCAATGGAGTTGTTGTATCAAAACGGGCCAGTGCAGCATTAATTGAGCTACAAGACCGTGATCAACCGTGCCGAGGAGATTATTCCATAATAGTGTTGTGCGACTAAAAAAACAATTTGAGGTTACGTCCATATAGAAATCCTAAGAACTTAGCAGTATTTCTGGCGTTCTCGAGAATGAGGTCATTCCAAAGAGAGTCGTCGTTAACATACATACCGAGTACTTCAAGGACGATTGGGGAAACAATCCGCTTTAGCGACATTAAATAGCATTGAGTTTTCGGAGCATTACACATCCAACACGAATTAACAATGCCATAAAGAGCGTATAATACGGTTGAGAAAAAGTTTGAAAAGCTGATGGTAGAGTTGTCGGCAAACCAATAAAGTGTATTAGATGTTTCAGACATGAGATTATCTACAAAAATGAAAAAAGAGTCGGAAATAAAATGGAGCCCTGGGAAAAACTAGCATTTATTTGAAGACCAGACTAGAAACCGTCCAATGCAACATGTATTCAACGATCCAGAAGTTGATTTCTAATCCAAAGAATAAAGGTTTCGTTGATACCAAACGCACGCATTTTCAATAAGAGAGCTTGGTGCCAAACTCTATCAAATGCCTTAGAAATTTCAAGCGCAATAATCTTAATTTCTCCAAAACAATGTACAGATTACAGATCTGTTTCACTCTTCGGTGAGATGTCTCGTTAGAACACCATTGGAACAATTGCTGCTAAGGGCGTATTGTCGTTCAATCAAAACTTTCCATCTTCGAGATATTTCTTGAGCTTATTATGGATCAACTATTCTATGACCTTGGAAAGAAGGGTCGTATGTGCAATAGGTCGGCGATATGGGGAGGGGCCGAAGGGTCACCTTTAATTTTTTGAACAGGCTTCGCAATTACAAAATGGTTTTGCTAGCGATGAAGAACTGCTTTCAGAAGAATAGGAGCATGCCATCAGGACCAGTGGATTGGTATCAAGATCTCGAAGGTCTCTTAGTGTGGAAATATAGCGGCCCTATTGAATGATTTACGTATTAAAGTAAAGGAGGTGCAATGTTGCTATTTGGTAACCTAGAACTTGCAGCAAAATGAGCTGAAAATACATTTACCGTATCTGTTATTAAGCTAGTTATTGAGTTGTCATTGTAGATAAGCGTTGGAACCTAAGATGATGATAATGTTAAAATTTATAGCTATTTATGTTTTTATTAGTTTTTATTGATGAACTGAATTTCAAAATAGGAATTAATTCATTTTGAAAATAATGAAAAATTGACAAACGTTTCATTTACATATAAGTATGTATGTATGTATATAGCTATTCATGGACCAAATTGACATATCGTTTTCGAAGATGTGTCATTTGCACATTAAACTCTAGCTCAACTATACATGAGTTTATCTTACGACTTTAATTATAATGGTCAAATATATTTAATAAACAAGAAATAATTAAACATTAAATTCAATTTATATTTTGTATCTATTTGAAAACATAATGTGAAGAATAAAAAGCTATTTCGAGCTATCAGTCGTTAGTGGTTGTTAAAATCCAAGACATGAATCCGGCAACCCGTAGTGTATGTATCTACTTATTTGAATAGGTAACGCATTATATACATACATATTATGTAACTTTATTTTTGTGCAGACTTTTCTTCGTATAAAAGAAGAAAAGTTTAGATTTAAAAAATAAAAAATCACGAAAGTAGATACATTATTATCTAACCTTTGTAGATATGTACATATATTTTACCTTAACATATGTACGTATGAAGAATTGTAGATTTATAACAAAGGAAAAATGTTTTTGCCGAAGCCATCTATCACACCATTTAATACAGTATGTCTTTGTATCACCCGAATATCCTAAAGGGGCGCAGAAAAACTGAATCATATTTTGCATATTCTTAAAACTTCCTTGTATAATCCAAAGAAAAAAAAAATAAGACGAACATTAAGAAGAAAATAGGTCTTATATGTCAAAAAAAAGCTTCTCTAAGGCAATATTTTATTTTTGATTAGGTATCCGTCACATAAACAGACCTTCAGTATATTACGAGTAGGAGTAGCTATAAAGGAGTAGCTATAAAGTGCCCTTTTCACAGTCAATTGATTAATGTATGTAGCTTAGATTTATTTATTATTAAATTGAATTGTTTCAAAATGCCCTGCACACTGTCAGTTTGCTGGGTATATTTAGACGTTAGGTTTAATCTACTCCTACCAGCTCTTTGACATCAAGTTATCCATATTATCTACACATATATGGTTCTAGTTGAAGCCAAGCGCCATAGAAAAATGACAAATCGAATTTTTCTAAATACAAAAATTCGGCCTGCCTTACACTGGATATTGTAACCAGAGCTGCCTAGAAGTTCTACGAGCAGTTAAGGAGAAAGCAACACCAGATTCTCATATAAAGTCAAAATAAATAAAATACACGACTGGATCGCACGAACTTGCTCTTATGTAAAAGTACTTTGAAATTTAAGATACAAACTTTAAAAAATCGTTTTATTATTAAATAAATAAATTTTTTATATAAGAAATTTCTCTAAAATTTTTCAAGAAAAAAATGTGGGATGCGGATTTAAAGTATTTAATAATATTGGTTTTGGGAAACAATTTCAAAAAATAATCGTTCATAGGTTTTGAAGATATTGATTTAATTTTTTTTTTTTAAAAACCCAAAAAATATTTTTTCGAATATTTTTATATACAATATTATTTTAAACTTAAGGGGACTCCTGCTAAAAATTTTGGGTTAAAATCCTTAGAGCCGTTAATGAGAAAGTCGAAAATTAAAAAAACGGTTCTATGGCAGGTACCCCTAATAACTTTTTGCGCCAAAATTTTTTTTGACCAAAATGTAGTCCATGTCCATAATATCACACTTAATTTTTTTTATCAAAATCGTTAGAGCCGTTTTTGAGATAAATAAGATTTTGCATTACGGGTGTATGGGGGGTACCCTTAGTTTTGGAGCTAAAAAAAAAAATTTCAATTTTTCCTCTAGGGAATCACCGAAGACTCTTAACTACGGAGATTGAAAGAAATAGGTCCAGTGGTTTAGGCTGTAGTGAGAGGTACAGACATACAAACACACTGAAACATGTTTTTTGTGTACTAAATTTTCCTTAAAATTTTTATAAAAAAAATTGATATGCAAATTATTAGTATTTAATAAAATACATTTTAAAACGTAATTTAAAAATTTAATCGTGTATCGGTTTTCAAGATATTGAATTTTCAAAAAAAAAATTGTATTATTTTTTTAAAAATCCAAAAGGTATTTTTTCGAAAAAAATTTTAGTTTATATTTTTTCAAATACAAAGCAGCTCGTGCATAAAAATTTTGGTTAAAATCGTTAGAGCCGTTGGTGAGAAATTCGAAAATCAAAAAAAACGTTCTATGACAGGTACCCCTAATAACATTTCCCCCCAAATTTTTTTTGACCAAAATATAGTCCATGTCCATAATATCACACCTAATTTTTTTTATCAAAATCGTAAGAGCCGTTTTTGAGATAAATAAGATTTTGCATTACGGGTGTATGGGGGGTACCCTTAGTTTTGGACCAAAAAAAAAATTTCAATTTCTCCTCTAGGGAATCACCGAAGACCCTTAACTACCGAGTTTGAAGAAAATACCTCCGGTAGCTTAGGCTGTAGTTCGAGGTACAGACATACAGACATACAGACATACAGACAGACAGACGGAATTGCCGGACCCACTTTTTTCGGCTTCGCTATCATCGTAATGTCAACTTTGATCAAAATCTCGAGTTCGATTTTTTTTCCAAATGCAGAACTTGCCCTATAGTACCTATATCGCAAGTAAAAAGGTTAAACAAGGAAATAGAGGGAAGTTCGGAAGGTAAAGTAACCTCTCAAACTTAGCTTTATTTTGATTTTAATTCAAAAAATCTGCTGGAGCCGGAAAAGCCCAAAAATTGCAAATGACACCCGCTACCTTTTCATCGGTTTCAAGGCGATGCACTACGATAGCATCTAGTTATATAGGTGAGGTATATTTTGGCTTGCCTAGTTTTGTTTTGGCATCAGTGTCGATACCGATACCCTTGATGTTAAACAGGTTTGAGACAACGCGGATTCTTTATTTTAGTTCTTTAAAATGTAGTGCAAAATTGTTAAGGAACAGAAGAAGATGAGATTATTGGTCTGAAGGCATAGCTGGAAACGCATATGTTATGTTTTAAATGTCGGTATAAAGATCGAAGAAAATGTATGAAGGAAAAAAATTCCGTAAAGTCAGCTGCCAATGAACATCTTACAGGTTCGAAATACTTTGGCGCAAAATTGTAAACAGCCTATTATTAAGATATTAGTACGATACTAACGATAACGAGTGATTTTTTAGGACCTATCGGAAATAAAAAAGAAAAAATTAGTAAATGCATAAAATCTTTATTTGAATCGATAGTACGGTTGATATAATTTAATGTTTGAAGACCATTTTATGCAAATGTTGGCCGCGACTGCGACTCAAATGGTCCATCCCCTAATTCAAATTTTGGCATACTCTTTCTTACATTTCGACCGGTATCTCACAAATAACTGCTTCAATGTTGGCTTCCAGTGCGTCAATCGAAGCGGGCTTGTCGCTATAGACATGAGCCTTAATATAGCCCCACAAAAAATAGTCTAGAGGCGTTAAATCGCACGATCTAGGCGGTCAATTGACCGGCCCTAAACATGAAATAAACTGTTCACCGAACTCGCCTCTCAATTGGTTGTTTGACAGATAGCCGACGATCTGTTTTCTGAGTGCTGTGTGAAATAATTAAGTTTTAACAAGTAAATAAATTGAAAAAAAAATCTGTAAACGATTGCAAAAGATTCAAAACACTTTAATCTAAGTTCTTACAATCAAAGACACGTAAGTGCTAGCAATAATTTTAAGTTATAATAAAAAATCGCGCACGCATGAATGTTAATGGACGTTCGCACTAGGATCTAGCAGTCAGCCAGAAGATTGAAAAGGTTGTTAGTTTTAAGAAAATAAAAATTTTAAGTTATAATATTAATGGTCTATCTAATAAGAAAATATATCAAAATTTCTTTTATTATGTCAATAATTTTGAAATATTTTTACTATACGAAACTCACACTCTGCACCAAGACCAAAAATACTTCGAAGAGTTTTTCAGCGATTACGAACTGTGCTGGGTTGGAGCGGTAAAAAGGAATGGAGCGACGAGAGGAAGAGCATCAGATGGAACACTCTATGGCGTTAAAAAATCTTTGTCGATAATCAAGTTCACTTTCAAAGAAATAAAAGAATTCAAATACTTAGAGATATTAATCGATAAAAAAACTATGAACTTAGTCCCAGTATATCTAAATTGTTCGCATTGGCAAACGTACTTTACCCATTTACATGACACACATCTTTCCTATCCTTCTTTCTCTTCCGTAACTTCACGCCCGCGCTGTGTTGAAACATAGGGTAATCTAATCCCTTGAGCGCGGGTAGATTATAAAAAAAAAAAAAATGCAAATATTGGGAGATAAGCACTGCATCCTCTTAGGGGATTTTAACGCTCGAACCGGACAAGAACAATGTGTATCTTTTGGAAGCCGTTCTGTCCCAAGAAAATCTAAAGACGCAGAAATCAACGCAAGAGGAAAATCAATCTTAGAAATGGGAAGTTCTTTCCACTTGTCTATAATGAATGGCACTAAAAAAGGGGACGAAGAAGGTAAACTTACTTTTATCAGAAACCCAGGTCAGTCTGTTATCGACTATCTTATCATGTCCACTGATTTGATCTGCAATTTATTTGATTTTGAAGTGGTTAGTCAGATTTATTCTGACCATATGCCTATAATAACAACTCTAACCACGACATATTCAGATAGTCAACCCGAAACAGAAAATTCGCTTCTCCCTAAACTTAAATGGCAGAAAAATCGTGCTGAAATATATCAGGAAAAACTTAATCGCAGTATTACAGCACACGGTCTACATGAGCAATCGCCAACGATCGACAGCGGTCTCACATCTCCCAAGCAATAAGCCCCTTTAGATAAAATCGGCCTGGTATGATAAGTAATGTGAGTTTGCCCGGAAAAGATCTTTTGCGCTTCTTCATCTATATCAAAATTTCAATGCACATTCCTTGAAAGAAGAATATCTTGAAGCAAATCGAGCATACAAAGCTTTATGTAGATGCAAAAAAGTTAACTTCTCCAAAAAACAAGCTGAAAGTCTAACATACTGCAAAAACTCCTCGGAATTTTGGAAAGGAATACAAAATATAAAAGGAAGACCTTTTGTAACAAAAACACTATTGCCTGCAGAAACACTACGACATCATTTTGAAGAACAATTTAACCCGGAACTTTTTGCTCCTCCAATCCAATACGCTAGACCAAATGTCGAAAATCAAATTCTTGATAGAGAGATAGCGATCTCTGAAGTCGAAGCAGTTGTAGCTAAAATAAAAGACAACAAAGCTCCTGGGATTGACCGGATGCCGGATCCCAAATGAATTCTGGAAATACGCAACATTGGAGTTTCTAACACTTCTCACAAAAGTGTACAATGATATTTTCACTACAGCAAAATACCGGATGCTTTCAGAAAATCAATACTTTTTCCCATATTCAAAAAAGGAGATAAGACGGACCCATCCAACTATCGACGTATTGCTTTTCTCAACTCATCATCATCGGCTCGATAACCGGGTTCCGGTCCTGGCCTCTTTCAACAAGTCTCTCCACCTATCCCGGTCTCTAGCCGACGCCATCCAGTTGCGCACCCCAAGGCTTCGGGCGTCCTGGTCTACGCCATCTCTCCAGCGCAAGCATGGTCTACCACGCTGTCGTCTACCATAGAATGTACCACAAAGAACTTTCCGAGCAGGTTCCTCTTCGCTCATGCGAGCTAGGTGCCCTGCCCACCGGAGTCTACCGAGCTTAATTTTTGTCACGATATCTGCTTCTAGGTAGATTGCGTACAGTTCATGATTGTACCGTCTCCGGAATCGTCCTTCCTCACATATGGGGCCAACAATTCTCCTTAAGACTTTTCTCTCGAACGCAGCTAAGAGGTCGGAGTGCCTTTTGCTAAGCACCCAAGTCTCGGATCCATATGTGAGTACTGGCAGGACCATGGTCCTGTACAGCAGCAGTTTTGAAGTTATGGTGAGATTTCTGGATTTGAAGAGCTTTGACAGACTGTAGTAGGCTCTGTTGGATTTGAGAAGCCGCCCGCGTATTTCTTCTTCTATATTGTTATCGGCTGCTACTATTGACCCAAGGTATTTAAAGGATTGCACCACCTCAAATTCGTGCTCCGCTACCTTGATTGTTTGACCAACTGTTCCTCTCGCATTCGACGCCACCATGTACTTTGTTTTACCTTCACTAATGTGCAGCCCCAGATTTTGTGCCGCCTGCTCGATCTGGATGAAGGAATCGTGTACAGCTTGTTCGGTTCTTCCGATGATGTCAATGTCGTCTGCGTAAGCCAGTAACTGGCTGGACCTGTTGACGATGGTCCCTCTTGTTGCCGTGCCAGAGTCACGGATTGCTTTCTCCAACGCCAGGTTGAAGAGGAGGCAGGCCAAACCGTCCCCTTGTCGGAGTCCAATTAAGATGTTGATTGGTCTGGATAGCAATCCGGCTATTTTTACTTGGCTTGTTACGTTGGTCATGGTCAACCTACATAGTCGTGTCAATTTATTTGGGATGCCGAACTCTCTCATGGCTTTGTAAATTTCTACCCTGGCTATGCTATCATAGGCGGCCTTAAAGTCTATAAACAGATGGTATGTTATAATGTTAAATTCTAGACATTTTTCCATCGCCTGCCTAAGGGTAAAGATCTGATCAGTTGTTGATTTGCCTGGAATGAAACCACACTGATATTGTCCGATGACGGTTTTAGCGTATGGGGTTATCCGGTCTTGTAGGATAGAGGAGAGTATCTTATAGGCGGTACTCAACAACGTGATACCTCTATAATTGCTGCACGTTGTGACATCTCCCTTCTTATGTATGGGGCATATTATGCCTTTTCGCCAGTCTTCTGGCATTTCTTCCTGCTCCCATACGTGCACTATAATATCATGAATTGCTTGACGTAAGGCTGGCCCGCCGTGATGAAATAATTCGGCTGGTATGCCATCGGCTCCCGGGGATTTGTTCTGTTTAAGCCGGCCTATAGCCTTCTCAACCTCTTCTATGCTTGGTGGCGGCAACATAGGGTATTCTTCTTGAAGTAGTGGAGCCTCCACTTCTGCAGTGAGCTGACCATTTAGCAATTCATTAAAGTACACTTCCCATCGCTCCAGTATGCTTTCAGGATCGGTGATCAGATTTCCCTCTCCGTCCTTGCAGTATGTGCAGCGTGGTGTGTACTGCGTCATGTTTCGGACGGATTGGTAGAACTTCCGCGCCTGGTGCGGACCTCGCTCTCGGCTATTTTCTATTTCACAGATTAGGTTCTTCTCCCAGGCTGATTTTTTTTGTCTGTGTAGCCGTTTTTCTATTCTTCTGAGCTCTTTATATTCCTCTTCGCGTACCCGCGTTCTATGAGATTGTTGCATTGCTCGGTACGCAACATTCTTACGTTCAGTCGCTAGCTTACATTCATCATCAAACCAGTCGTTCCGATTTTTACGACTGCTGCCTAAGATGGAGTTGGCAGTACTAATGACAATATTCTTAAGGCGTGTCCAGTTCTCATTTACGCCCAGCATACTGGCTCCAGGACTTACTCTCCCTAAATCAAGTGATTCTAGGGCGAGTCCTAACGCATTACCAAAGGTGTTACTGGTGTTTTCATTGCGCAGGGCAGCCGTGTTGATTCGAACCTGATCGGCGGATGCAATGCGCCTTCGCAAGGCAATCCGCCCTCGGAAAACCATACCAACAAGATAGTGATCCGAGTCGATATTGGCACCTCGGTACGTTCGTACCGTCATCAAGTTCGAGTAGTGGCGACGGTCTATCAACACGTGGTCTATTTGGTTACGAGTGACTCCATCAGGTGATACCCAGGTGGCTTTGTAGATATCTTTACGCGGGAACGTGGTACTCGTAACGACCATGTTTTTCGATGCTGCCAATTCTAAGACTCGAAGTCCATTGTCATTAGTGTTCTCATGCAAACTATGGGTGCCTGCGTAAAGCCTGAATACCGGCGTTTTTGCGTTCAAATCCCCAAGGATGATTTTAACATCATACCTTGGGCAGGCATCGAGGGCCCTCTCGACTTGTTCGTAGTAAGTCTCTTTTTCTTCGTCTGAGGACTCCTCCGTAGGTCCGTGAACGTTAATGAGGCTGATGTTCGTAAATTTGCCTCGCACGCGAAGGGTGCATAGCCTTTCGCTTATAGCGTTAAAGCCGATGATGGTAGACTTCATTTTTTCGCTGACTAGGAAGCCTACCCCGAGCACATGGTGTTTTGTATGACAGCTGTAGTATATGTCATATTCTTTCTTCTGTAGAACACCATTTCCTGTCCATCTGATTTCTTGAAGAGCTGTTATGTCAGCTTTATACTTTGACAGGGCATCGGCTAGCTGCTGAGCAGCTCGAGCTCTATAGAGCGATCGTACGTTCCATAAGAAAATTCGAAAATCGTTTTTCCATTTTCTTTGCGTGGGTTGTCGTCGTGAGATCAGTCCGTTTCCGAGGCTTGTTGTCGGTCTCGTAATTCATTAAGTTTTACGGGACAGGGAATTAACCTGTCGCCAACCTGAGGAACCAGCCTGATCATATTAGCCAAACCTTTTTAAAGGCTTGTTTCTAGCGGCCGCCACGGAGAGGCTATGATCAGACTTCCACCAGTCCCGAATAGTTACGGCACGTGCATGTTTTCGTATGCTACATGTTATTCCCCCTATTCGTCTGATGGCTGACCGCCATCAACTCATCACTCAAAATCTTCATGGAAATTCTAAGAAGCCGACTCACAGCTTGGATTGAAAGTAACCATATTCTGAATGAATTCCAAATTGGATTTAGAAAAGGATACTCCACAGTGGATCATATTTTTAGCCTGACCAACATTGCAGAGATATATCGTCGTAGACAGAAGAAAATATACGCATGTTTCATCGATTTTCGAGCTGCATCCGATTCCATCGACAGAAAGGCTCTGATGTTTAAATTGTTTAGAGATGGGATGTCTCTAAAATTTGGAAATATAATTGAGAACATCTATAAAGAAACAATGTATGCAGTATGGGATGGGCAAAATCTATCTGATTGGTTTCTTGCCTTAGTAGCTTTGAAACAAGGTTGCAATCTCAGCCCTTCAGCTTTCTGCCTTTATATCGAGGATCTTATAAAAAACATGCCGTGTGGCATAACAATTGATGGGTTCCGGATTAAAGTTCTGATGTACGCAGACGATCTTGTCATTCTGGCTGAATCTCCTGAATCTCTTCAGTTAATGATCAACAAATTACGGAATTACTGTTCGAAGTGGAATCTAACAGTGAACCTTAACAAATCAAAAACAATGGTTTTTCGAAGAGGATCAGGGCGATTGGCAGCTAACGACAAATGGTATTATGGAGCGGACCAAATTGAAACTGTGAGGGAATACCAATACTTGGGTTACACTGTCACGAGCAACTTAAACCTTGAAAAACACTTAGTAAAAAAACTTTCTTCGTCCAAAAATGCGATTGGGACGGTGTGGAAGAATGTATATGGTAACAAGAACCTAGCTTTTAGTGCAAAATACAAAGTTTTTCTCGCAACATCCGAATCAATAATGCTGTATGCTGCGGAATCATGGGGCTGGAATCAGTCTGAAACCACTGAAAAACTCCTGAGGTTCTTTCTAAAGAGGCTGTTCCGACTACCAAGTTAATGTACAGCCATGTTGATAAAGTTGCAAGAAAGATTGCTGTTTCGATAATAAAGTCGCAAAGCTCATGGTTTCAGGAATGGAAAAACTTAGCAGACTCGTGTGAACTCTCTTTCAATCTAACTCTAGATAATCTACAAGAATGGAGTCCATATCTTCACAGTCTACTCGAAAAACTCCACTCCAAATCAAGAGAGAAAAGTATAGAGCAAGCCTCGACTTCACTACATAGGCAATTCTACCCCCTACTTCAGCACGATTTAAGAGAATCCAACTACTTCAAGGACACCCATAACATCGAAACAATATCATTGATTTTCAGGGCTAGAGGTGAACTTTTGCCTTTAAATTTCATTCCACATCGCAATGACCTATCACTAAGCTGCTCCTTATGCAACACCAACGAAAGGGAAAACGTACTGCATTTCATCGCAAGGTGCCCGAGAAAAGTTATTTGGAACAAGCGGAACTCATTGAAATTCTTAATGGAACAGATTGGAAAAAACTATCTCAGTATTTAAAAATAGCACTTAATTATAGAAGACGGATAGTAAGAGAAGACTTTTAAGATTAAATTGTTTATAAAGCAACATAAAACTACAAAAATTGGAAATGTTATTAATTAGGGCTATCATCTGGCTGACGGCCCTTCCGGCCATGCCACAAAAGATTTAATTTAATTTTAAACTCAAATGTTTTTGTAAATATAATTATTCTAAATAAATCTATTAATCAATCAATCAATCAATCAATCAATCAATCAATTGGTCTATTGTTACGCGTGCTGTGTGGCATGTGGCACCGTCTTGTTGAAACCACATGTCATGCAAGTCAAGCTCTTCCATTTTGCGAAGAAAAAAAAGTTTGTTATCATCTCACGGTAGCGCTCACCATTCACAGTAACCTTGGGATTCGCATCATCTTTGAAGCAATACGGCCCAATGATTCCGCCAGCCCATAATCCGCACCAAACAGCGACTTTTTCTGGATGCATGGGTAGCTGTTGCAATGCATCTGGCTGCTCTTCACTCAAGTCAAAATACGGCAGTTTTGCTTGTCACGTATCCATTCAACCAGAAATGAGCTTCGTCGCTGAACACAATTTTTCGATAAAAAAGTGGAACTTCGGCAAACTTTTCAAGAGCCCTTTCACCAAAAATTCTTGCACCAGCTGTATTTTGAACGGCTTCACACCTAAGTCTTTCCGCAAAATTTTTCACGTAGTGGAGTAACAGAGACCGAATTGCTGCGTACGGTGCCGAATCGATAATTCACGGTCATCACTAACACTGGTTGATACAGCTGCCATATTTTCCTCAGTTCGCACTCTACGTAAGCGTGTTGGTGGTTTGATGTCCAACAATGTAAATTTGGTGCAACATTTAGTCACAATAGTCCGAATAACTTTAACCAGCCATCATTAAAAGTTTCAAGAATCGAGGCAAAAACATTTCAAATGAAACTACTTCTGTAAGTTGTAAAGTAGTGACTCTGATGAAAATGTCCTTTTCTAAAAAACTGACGAAAACGGAGAATACCTTCAATTAGTTAAGTATATTTAAATACTACTTTATGCTTCTGAATTACATAATACAAATTAAATTGATTCTGAGGACTGAAAAAATAAATGAAATTCAACTGTATCAACAGGTTTAAATCATCCATGCGTTTATTTTAATGAATTAAGAATGAAACTTCACCATTATTTTCTACCCCATGAAATTCTAAAATGTATAAGATATAAACTGAATCCCCTCCTCAAGCATACACTGTTGTCTTTATAATGTCATTCAGCCTTAAATAAAGGGAAAAACTAGTACAAAAAAAATTGGCTTGACAAAGCCTTTTGAATAATGATGATGAATCTGGATGTCCTTAATTTAAAGTCAGTGAATAAAAATGTTTTTATTTTTTTTTTTGAAGGAAAATAGAAAATCCATCAAAGGAAATAAAGAGGTCATTAAATTATGTGAGATAATCCTTGGAATATAATTATAATTTTTCAAAAATCATCTTAGCTCATTACTCGTTAAGGGTATTACACACATGTTTGTTTTATATTTTTTTTAAGGTAATTAGGTTAAGCTGCTTTAAGCTAATTAAGTTTCTTGGCTGCACCTACTCGGAGGCATCAATATACGATTAAGCACTCAATGGTAGGCTGGGGAAGAAAGTTAGATTAGTCTTATTCCGCATCTTCATTCTGACAACACCTACACAAGACTGGAGGGCTCAAGAATTCTAATTTTCTCTTGCCACAGCGCTATAAGTATACAATTTTAGCTTGGAGTTTATCTACCATTTTATTACCATTATAAATATATCACGATAACTCAGGACCAGATGAGACAAGTCTAAGGCCTAAAAATTAGAATTGTACAGCTTGGACGAGTAAGGGCCTAATAGATTTCAACCCAGTTCAGAAGGATTGGAAAATTTCTTGGATAGCGAAATACTAAGCAGCTTTTTCTTCTAATGTAGAATATGAGGTCATTCCATATAAGATGGTCTGTGATAGACATTCCATGAACTGAAAGCTGTTTAATTTCCTAAATGGGGGATTTTGAATCTCCATTTTTCATTGCTATCGAGATCATACGTAATTAAATTAACTTATCATACGCTGCCGTTCTAGTTCCACATTTCAAGGATAATGACGTGATTCTTGAAACGAATATAATAAGCTGAGGGTACTGTCTTGAGCAAATCAATTTAATGGATCAAAAATGAATATGAGAAGAAGACTCGGAGTTAAAACGGGGCCTAGGGACCTGTCCAATATTGGGCGTTCCGAAAGGCTATTTCTTATTTAACGACGCAGAGATTCAGCGATAAAAAATTCAAACATTTTCCATAACAGAGCTTGTTTTCCAACTCAAACAAATGTTCAGATATACGTACCATCAGATGACTACTGTACCTTTTGCACCCTCCCCCCCGACGGGTATCACCTTGTCGTGGTGGGGGGGCTTAAGTCTATCCTCCTGCTGTTGAGCTTCAGCAGGTGGAATTAGGCAACTAAGAAAACCCAAGAGTCAGGGAGATGGTGGACAGTCAGGATTGAGACGATATGGGATGGTTAGGTTTCTGGTGACATGCCTAAGCCGGAATCTTAATGCATCCCGTAGTAGTGATCTTGGTTGGTAATGGTAGGATGGGACCGTAGGGTCTCTGGCTGCTTAGGCGGCTGGGGGTCTGAAAGTCCTACCAAAAATGGTGTATGTGTGTTTGGAATTTGAGTTAAATTGGCATGGTTCTCTTTGGGATACGCGACCAATGAGAAACTTTTGATTGATCTTGATGGTAGTTGGGGTGGGACTGTGGATTCTTGACTGGGCATGCAGTTGGGGGTCCTAGGTCTCATCCGTTGGTCTGGGGACTGAGTTCTGGTGTGACGTGTGACATGTGTCATATTAGTGCAAGAGGTGTCAGAATGGTTTCCGGCATGTTTGATTGCTGGACTGCTGTTGAAGGTTGCTCACTATATACATGAGGCTTGGTGGCATGTCTCCCGTGTGTACCATGCGTAATTCCCAAGCGATCGTGTGGTGAGTGATTTTTGATGGTGGTCTGGTGGTTGGATGTGTCGGTTTGTCTTGCATGTCTGATTGCTGGACTGCTGTTGGAGGTTGCTTACTATATACATGAGGCTTGGTGGCATGTCTCCCGTGTGTACCATGCGTAATTCCCAAGCGATCGTGTGGTAGGTAGCTTTTGATGGTAGATCTGGTGATTAGATGTGACGGATGTGGGAAGTTCTTCGGCTGATCGTAACCAGCTGGAGTTCTTCAAAGACAAGGACTGTATTTAGGTACATGATGTGTTTTTAGGTTCAGAGGTGTCAGAGACTTGGGGGTTCCGGGTACTTGTACCTGGCGTCCTACGTTAATAGCGTGAAGTGGAGCGTCATCCAGAGTTCTTCGGAACAAAGACCGGGGCGTCACCCGTGTGAACCGTAAGGGTATCAAAAGACAGGAGTGTCTCTCCTTGCTCACCAACTGGTGGCTAAAGACCGGGGCGTCACCCGTGTGAACCGTAAGGGGATCAAAAGACAGGAGCGTCTCTCCTTGCTCACCAACTGGTGGCTAAAAAGACCGGGGCGTCACCCGTGTGAACCGTAAGGGGATCAGAAGACCGGGGTGTCACCCGTGTGAACCGTAAGAGGATCTAAAGACTAGGATGTGCATGAGTTGTTTGTTGACCGCCCTCAACTTACTTCTCGAATATGTGCATTCTAGGGTTGCTAGGCCCGGGGTTTTGCAGTAACCTATCTGGAAGTGACGGATTCATAACCATAACCTCTAGGTTGAGTAGGAATTAGGCCATGTCCTCTTTTCCGAGTTCGCCTAGGGGGGTTTTGATGAAGTGGCGAGGCTCCACCGGTAGCCTTATACTGGTACCACGGGTGATAGTGCCCGGGATCTTGAGGGCAATAGTGCACATCTTCGGGTGTGTCAGTTCTCTTTTTCCTGCTATCTTGAGGTCGGCCCCCTAGTGGGAGATCGTGGTGGCGTGGTTTACTCCAAATGCGGAAACGAATGGGACTCAGGATTCTTTTCTTGGGTTCAAGAGGCGTTGGTAGGTCTCGACTTTAAACAAGAGGTGTGCATATGCTGCAACATATCACAACTTTGTTACCGAAGTAGCTTGCTATGGAGGGGTTAATGGCTAGGACTAAATCTGGCTCCAATGGTGGTAGGCCACTCGTGGGGTTATGGTGTAATAACTAGGAATCCACGTAAAACAAAGGTACAAATCTGTATCTTTTGCACCCTCCCGACGGGTTTCCCCTTGTCGTGGTGAGGGGGCTTACGCCTATTCTCTTGCTGCTCGTTCAACTAAGAGATTTAGACAACTAAGAAAACCAAAGGGAGTAGAAGGGTCAAGACCGGTGTGTGTTGGTAAAATCTCCGGCTACTTACGTGGCTGAAGATTCTTAAGGTATTCTCCAGGTTTTGAAGGGTCTACTGAAGTGTCTAGGGTGAAATTGTAAGGTCTTTGGTTGTTCGTGTTCGGGCTCTGGGAGGATTGACTATTGGAAATGTATTGCTATTGAACCACACATCGGACCATGGCAGCAAGCGTAAGTCCAAGATTATGGTTGGGGTAGCATACCTGTCCGAGTACAGCTTGCGTAATTCCCACAATCATAATGGATGGCGGGGAGCATAAGGCCATGGTTGTTGGATGGTGGTGCAAGTGGTTAATACATGGATGATGGTCTTGACTTTCGGGGCTCGTCCACTTGTGGCTGGAGACTTTTTGATGGATCTTGGTTGGTGAAGGGTGAAATTGGTGAAGTCTCCGGCCACTTGCGTGGCTGGAGATTTCTAAGGTTGTATCGGGCTGTAACTGGTGGAATTGGTAAGGTCTCCGGCTACTTGCGTGGCTGGGGACTTTTAAGGTTTAATTGGGGTATAACGAGGAGTTATCTGTTGAGATCTCCAGCTACTTACGTGGCTGGAGACTTTTAAGGTTATTTAAGGGTTTTTAAGGGTTAATTGCAGAAGCAAATAAAGACTAGGAATGTCTTTCCTAGCTTGCCGTAAGGTGAGCAAAAGATAGGAGCGTCTTTCCTTGTTTGCGTAGGATAAACTAAAGACTAGGAGCGTCTTTCCTAGTTTGCCGTAAGGTAAATAAAAAATAGGAGCGTCTTTCATTGTTTGCCGTAAGGTAAACTAAAGACTAGGAGCGTCTTTCCTAGCTTGCCGTAAAGTGAGCAAAAGACTAGGATGCACATTGAGTCGTTGGTTTCTACCCCGGCCGACTTCTTGGTGTGTATCCTAAGGGTTGATAGGCCCAGGGTTTTGCAGGAGCCCATCTGGAAGTGACTGGCTCAGATCTGGAAATTCCGAAGCTTGAGACAAGAACTTGGACTAAGTCCGGTTTCGGATCGCCTAGGAAGCTCCATGAAATGGCGAAGTTGCGAAGCTCCACCGGAAGCTTTATTCTGGTACCACGGGAAATAGTGCCCATACGAGTCGGAGGTTGAGATTTACCCTCGGCTTGAACCCTATCTATGAGGTAGGCCCCCCAGTGGGAGCATCATGGTGGTTTGGTTTATTACGAATGCGGAGACACATGGTTTTCAAGATTCCTTCTTGAATTCAAGAGGTGTTAGATAGACATCGCCTCCAAAGCAAGACGTGTGCATATGCTGCAACATATCACAACATATCACACAGGGGTGGCCGTGGCGCGATGGATGTGTGCTCGCCTGTGAACCTCATGATCACAGGTTCGATCCCTGCCGTCGTCTATGTCATTTTATTCCATTAAAAACCTTCTAAAATTGTCATCAATGGGTTGCTGGTTTACTCATTGCATGTTGTTCAGGCATAACACTAACAACATGTAATTGAGTTAAACTAGTATGCCCAACAAGGATGAACACGAATAAAATAATGTGAATTATAAGCGACATATAAATAAGACACGGCATTCTCCGCTTTAGTTCAGCCGCCATCCCTGGAGATAAAATATCTGAGACAACAACCTTCAGTCTCAGAACATCGTGCCACACATCTTTCCTATCCTTCTTTCTCTTCCGTAACTTCACGCCCGCGCTGTGTTGAAACATTTAAAGGGTAATCATAATCCCTTGAGCGCGGGTAGATTATAAAAAAAAAAAAAAAAAAAAAAAAAAAACTTTGCGACCGATATGGCTTTGGCTATGTCGGGGTTAATGGTCAGGACCCGATTTGACTCCGATGGAGGTAGGCCTCCCGTGGGATTAAGCCGGAAACGGCAGGCTTTCACGTTAAACCAAACATATAGGTTCTGTATCTTTTGCAGGTTGGTGAGGCAGCGACAACTCTCGGCATCCGATTGGAGTAAGGCCAGGCATGCTCATAATTTGAGCACTTGAGAACGAAAGGTTTCGCTGAGGGAATGTGTGCTTTCTAGGTGGCAATCTCGTTGGACGAAGAGTGATAAGGGTAGGACTACCTTTCAATTCCTCCCCAAGGTAGGGCCAGCGTGTGACAGGGAATGCTTCGACTTCTCGTTCTTCACCGGCTTTCTCCTGATAGGTCATGGTTCCTTAAATGCATCCTTGCATGAGAGGACCTTGACCGGTTCGGCGGAATGTGCGTTTGGGGCTCCGTGTGGGTGGATGGTGCTTCGGATTTCAGTCGGATCCTCTTCACGAGAGAGACGGCTGATAAGGTCTCATCCTTACTCACTCATCGTCTGTCATGGGCTCTCTCCAACGCGCACCCTGCTGTGGTGATTGCGCCATTTGTCCTTGAGTCTTTGACTTGGTGGCATTGGGGCCTGACCGGCGGTGAGACGTGTATGGAGCTGGGGGTGCCTAATATGTATGCCTCGGTCTTGGGGTACACGGTGACATGTGGCTCGTGCGCATTCCTACCAATTTAAGCTAGTGGTTGTTGCTTTATGAGTCCTTGTGGTAGTTTTTGGCCGTTTTGTTTTTGTTTCTGGTTGGCAACAGGTATTGTCTGCGTGCGCCGCCTGTTTCAGCTGACTGAACTGGTGTGTTGTGTTGAACGACTCGAATGGTGCTTTTCTCCATCAGATTTCGGCAGGAGGTTCAGGTGTTCAGAGGAACACAGGTAGGGTTATATGTTTATGCGTATGGGTGTACATGCCTAATTTTTAGCTTCTGCCTTGGTTGATGGCTGGGTGTGTGCATCTGAGGTTGCTAGACATCGAGTTTTGAGGAACTCATCTAGAAGCGACCTTCACGGTCGCGAAACTCCACCGGAAGCTATATTCTGGTACCACGGGAGATAGTGCCCATCAGGTGGTTTCTTGTATCGCAAGACTCTCGGCCCCTCTGCTTCAGACTATCTGTGAGGTGGCTGTGGTTGCCCCAAATCGCGAAAGCATATGGTTGTCAAGTTTACTTGGATTCAAGAGGTGCTAGGTAGACCTCGCTCCTCAGCAAGGTGTATGGACATGCCCCAACATGTTCGCAGAATTGCTACTGGGGTGGTCTTGTACTAACCCAGGGCGATGGTCAGCGCTTAATCTGACTCCGTTAGTGCGTGTAGGCCCGCCGTGGGATTAAGCCTTAATTGGTAGGTGTCCAAGTTGAACGAAATTCGTCTCTGTATCTTTTGCTACGATAGCCATACTGACGATCATTAAGAAGTTTTCTCTTCTCCCTCAAGATATATCTTGAGCTGATAATTAATCAGCGTTTCCATGACTTTGGTGAGGAGGGATGTAAATGAAATTTAACAATAATTCGAGGGGAAAAGATTCTTCTTGTTTGGGTACATACTGGACAAATCCTGTTTTCCATCCGCCAGTAGTCACGAGTAGTTTACAGATAGGACACAATGCTGTGATGTGTCGGGGAATAGTTCTATTCTCCAATAGTTCATTTATCAGGGTCTGAGGAAAAAAACAAGTTCGGAGGTCTTGCAGATCGACTTGTGACATTAAGAATTCTAATTGGATCATCATCGAGATGAATCAGGTTGTATCATGTTGGTTTCCCATCACAATACTATAAATTCGATAGATTTCGGAAACCCTTTTTTCGGAAATAACTTTTTTCAAACTTTTTTTCCTTTGCAAATAAAAATTTTTAGCGTTCCTTACGATTTTTTTTTGTTCTTAAACATCGAGTTTTGGACAAATGTGAGCAGTTGGGTTGTAAAAGAATGCAATCTCTAAAAATCAATCATTGAATTAAATTGAGAGATTGTAGGTATACATTGACTTTACTTTGGGAAAACATTTTCAAATTTTCAATCACCATTAATTTCACTTTAAAAAGATTGCAATCACTTTTTCATCATTCAGCACACAGCAACCAATAGATTGCAATCTTCGAAAATTAATGCATTCTTTGCATTCATTTGAAGTCCTTGTATTCTTTTATGCGTAGAGTTCCGACACGAATTGGTGTCCAAAATGCAATAACTCACAATTTCTCTCAATTGTGAACTACCTTTAACATTTAGGGTGGGCCAAATAAGAGTTTCTGTTTAAAAATGCAATAAAATGACGAAATTAAACCTCTTCTATGCATAATGGCTTTATTAGTAAGAGTAAACATTCTTATTATTTATGGAACATAACGTTGCTCAAGAAGCTGCCTCGGCAGAAGCGCTTTCTGTCACAATTCTCTAAGACCTTGTTGATAGTTTCGGTCTGTAGCTCATGGATTGCTTGGATGATATTGGCTTTAAGTGCTTGAATCGTTTCCGCATTCTTGGCATAACATCGGCTCTTCACGGTTCCCCACAAAAGTCCAAAGAGGTCAAATCACAGCTCAGAGACAGCTAATTGACATCGCCAAGACGGCTGATAATACGATTTGGGAATTTGGTGCGCAAGAGATGAACTGCATGAACCAAATGTCGTCAAATCCATGTCTTAAATTTCAGTAAAAAAAAGTCGGTTGACTGAAACGTTGTTCCGAGCCTCATTTTCGAAGAAAAATTGTCCAATGACACTTCCCTTAGAATCCACAATCCGCACTAAATTGTCGCTCTTTGTGGATGCATTGGCTTCTTGAAAAATTACGTGCGGGTTTTCCGAGCCTTAGATGCGGCAATTTTGTTTGTTAACCTAGCCGTCGCGTCGAGATGATGCAGAGCCATAAAGATGCGGATTGTCGTGCGTCTTTAATTGCTGAGTCAGTTGGACCTTGTAAGCGAATAATCTGAGATCCTTAAATTCTCCTCAAGCTAGTGCGTGGAATGTTGAACTGTTGAGATCGATGTCGAATTGATATTCGTGAATTGAGTCTTACACTCTAGGCTACAGCAGTCACATTCTCGTCTGTGGGTACCGTAGGATGACAGGGACCATGAATGTTTTCCACTAGCATACCAGTCTCACGAACTTTTTACACAAATTTGCGTACAGCAGGCACGGTGGGTGCTTCATTTCGACCAAAACTTCTTTTCAAAAACCCCACTGTTTGTAGCCCAAACAGCACTAACTTTGGAAATAAGTTTTTAATACTTCCCAACTTGTTCAAGCTTAAAGCGGCTCATTTCGTTTCTCGGAGGTATGATACTGACTTGCAGCAAATTATTAAATGAAGCTGCTTATTATTGTTTTGATGTTAGAGTGGAAAGAAATACTTTTAAAAAAATATTGTTACCATTTTTAGTACAATAATTTAATACTGATAATAATATTAATTAATATTAAAATCGAAGAGGAATAAATAAATAAATAGATTCCAAGTGTGTTAAGTGATGTTTATCGATAACAAAACCAACCGATACTCGGTCCTATTTCCTGTCGTTCCCGTTTCTATTATGAGGAACTACAATTGTTCTGGCACTTCTAAAGGAATTGCCGAGAAGTATGGACTAATAAAAGAAAAAGCTTAAAGAATAAGACGTGGAAAGGGCACGGAGTTTAGAAAATCCTATCGGTGCTTTTTCTTTTTCAATTAAAAAATTATTATGTCCTTATCCGTATAAAAAAAATACAAAAATCTAACTTAATAGATATTTTTCCGGAGTGCAATCTTTATTTTGAGTAACATTTTTGAACTATTACGTGATGTGTTTACATGTATGTGTCAAAAATTTATCCGAATTCTATGGTGAGTTTTAACCACCTGAAACGGTATGTATCAAAAAACAAACTAATCTACATAGTTCAAATAAATTTTGATAAAACTAGGGTGGTTAAATTTTAAAGGCCGATGTTGAATGTGAACCACACCTAAACGTCAAGTTTTTTTCTGCATTTCATTTGACATTTCTCAATTCACAATAACTTAATTTGAACCATGGAAAGATACACAATCGAGCAACGCGTTAAAGTTATCCAGGCTTATTATGAAAATGGACGTTCAAATCATATCGTGCATATCGTGCACTTCGTGATTTCTTCGGCCAATTTAATCGTCCAAATGTGCATACAATCGGAAAAATCGTGCAAAAATTTGAGCAAACCGGGTTTGTAGGAGATGTGAAAAAACCAGTGCATTAGGCAGCCCTGCGCTAGCGCAATGCGTTGAAGCAGTAACTGCGTTATGTGCGCTGATACATCACTTTGTAACTCAGTGGCGCAAAAGTGCAGTTCATCAACTCATCAACTCAATATTCGAATAGCGCTTTGACAAGCGCAGCGCTGCCCTGCACAAACAAAAACCATTCAAGTAGATAAAAAAAAGCGCTGACTTCCTTGTAGCGCTCTCATATTTTTCACATGTTTGACGGAATTCATTAAAATTCCATGATATGGTGTATGAAATTTTTACTTTTTAAGGCTACTTTAAGACTTTAATGTTAAAGATCTGTATGATATTTTCGAAGTAAAGAAAATAGTTTATGAAACCATCTCTATTTCTTTTTTGTATGAAAATCGATTTTTTTCGTTTCAAATCCTTTCAACAAATTTTTGCGTGTTTCCTGTCGAATTTATTGTAAAACATTGTTCAGCATTAGTTTAGAATAGGGTTGGGGCAATAAGTAGATGGTAATTTTTTTTTTTAAATTCTGAAATTTTTCATCAACTTTTGAATTTTGATTTGAAATTTTGATTTGAATTGACATGATTTTTGCGTCATTCAACTTTTTAGTATGGAATTTTTTGTCATTTTGAATTTTTTTTTTACACAGAAATAAAGTTTGACATTTCTCAATTAAATATATACTTCAATAATTAAGATCTAAAAACTAATACTCAAGTTAGAAGCCGTAGAACCCATTTAAATCGGCATATTTCAAAGATTTTAATTAAATTTTTAATCAAAATTTAATTTTTATTGAAAATTTGAGAAAAGTCACCCTACCTCCTCTCCTGTTTCATATATTCCAAAATGACCTTTGACACATTTGTAGAATAGCATTATTGCAATTAATTTGCATCTTTATTATTTTAAGATTGTTAAATTTTTCATCAACATTTGAATTCAGAGTTCTTAAAATCGAATCGAAAGGAGTTTCCTGCACGCTTTTACTAAGAAAAACTTTGCCCCTCCTCAATAATTTTTAGACTAATATTTAAGACCTTAACCTTGAAGATTGCTCTATTAGAACCAAAGATATGAGTACAAACGTCTCCACACCTCGAACGAAAAAAAATTTTTTTGAAAAGACCACCATTCTCGCTCAGACTGTTTGTTCGGCCGTGAACAAATTGTGTGCCCTACGAAGTGATAGTCCAGTAAAATTAATTTAATTAATTCGAAATATCTACAAAAAATACTGCGTCGAATTTTTTTTTTGTTTCTTAAAGAGTACCTATTGGAGTGTAAATCCAAAAAGTTCGAACAAAAAGCGCCCATGCGTTGTCCGTTGTCCACCATTTTGTAAAAGGCTTTGGAAAGCGTGAACTCGATTTTCTCGGCTCCTATCATACAGTGTATCACAAAAGTAAGTACGCACTCATTGCAGTCGCATAGAAATGTTAAAATAAAATTAAATCCCGTTTAGTCCAGTCAAATTAAATTAATTAATTCGAAATATCTACAAAAAATACTGCGTCGAATTTTTTTTTTGTTTCTTAAAGAGTACCTATTGGAGAGTGTAAATCCAAAAAGTTCGAACAAAAAACGCCCGTGCGTTGTCCGCCATTTTGAAAAAGCCTTTGGAAAGCTTGAACTCGATTTTCTCGGCTCCTATCATATATAGAGCTGTATTTTTTTTTTAGGTTTGTACGTTAAAACATCTTCTTTAACTTTTGTTCAGAAAAAAATTTGAAACCTCTTTCCAAAAAAAAGTTATCGACGAAAAACTGTCGAGATTTTGAAGTAAAAAATGGTTTTTAACGTTTATCTCGCTTAATCTGAGCTTTGATTTTTTTCCTTACTTTCTATTGACTCGACGCACTGTGCGGCGGCTCCCAAAACGTTGCTATCAAAATCTCTGCATTATACCTCCTGGAGGCCCCATATTAAAAAAAATGCGCCGTAACTCTACCTCGGTGGTAGTGTGGAAAAGAGTTTGAACTGTTTCTTTTAATTTCATAATGAACATAATCAAATTTGAAAATTTTCAAACGTGAGTAAATTTCTTTTTTTTTATTTTCGCAGGATATTGGCCATTTTGACAGGTTATATTTCCTACAGTTTTTGTCGCACATAAAATTTAAATATACCAAAATGTAGAAATAAAGTGATCTATAAAAAACAACTTAAGTATTTTTTGATTAGATGAACATGAGGCGAGATAAACGTTAAAAACCATTTTTTACTTCAAAATCTCGACAGTTTTTCGTCGATAACTTTTTTTGAAAGAGGTTTCAAAATTTTTTTCTGAACAAAAGTTAAAGAAGATGTTTTAACGTACAAACCTAAAAAAAAAATACAGCTCTATATATGATAGGAGCCGAGAAAATCGAGTTCAAGCTTTCCAAAGCCTTTTTCAAAATCTGCAGAACATCGCTGTTTGTTAAGTTAATCGCATTTTCTATGCCACAAAAGTAAGTAAGCACCCGCAGCGTTTTAAGGTTAATATTTAATGGTGTAGTTAACTTCGACTTTTTTTTAGTTTTTGGTTGCTTATCTCTCTTTTCTATAATTTTTTTCAGTTAAGATTAATAAATAATAAATAAAAGGAAATGGCTCCGAGAGGTAATAAACTTAGCTTAGATTAAAAAAAAATTATAATCAAACACTATTTGGAAAATAAATCGGAGTGCGAGAATGGTAAAATTGTTAACAAAAGTGCATCTACTATACACAAAATAATAAGTAAATATAATAACATTGGAAGTTTGAAAAATGACCCTCGATTTGGAAGTTCTCGCAAGCTCTCCTGCGATTCTCCGGCATTCCTGCCGTATTATTGTTAGGAAAGTGAAGAGGAATCCCAAAGTAAGCGCATCAAGTTATCAGCAGAAATAACCACAGAAACAGGAAAGTCGTGTAACCCTCAAACTATTCGACGAGTGCTCTACCAAACCGGTTATCATGGTCGCAACATTAGAAAGAAACCTTACATAAGTAAAATAAATCGGCAAAAGGGGCTCTTCTTTGCAAAAACCCATGAATCTAAACAAGTAGAATTTTAAAACAAAATTGTTTTTTCGAATGAAAGCTAATTTAATATCCACGGCTTAGATGGACGCGGAAAAGTTTGAAGAAAAAAAAACACAAAGCTTGAATCATCGAACATGTCAGGAACCGTGAAGCTCGGAAGTGAAACGTTGTGGTGTGGGGGTGTATGGCAGCATCTGCACAGAGAAAAATATTACTACCTAAAATCAATAAGATCGCCTTATTGAGCTGTTTTACTTAGAAATCTCTATAAAATTAATGATTAATATGATATTTTCATAGAGAAATCTTATAAATTTAATGAAGAAAATCTTATCAAATATCTTAAGAGATTTCCACATATCTTTCAGAAAAATATCATCTTAATTGAGTTAAAGAATAAGAATTTCTTAATAATATAACGTTTCAATATGACAAACATTTATTATTGTTTTTTTGCTTTATGTTCTCAAAAAGGAATTTTTTTTTAAATCAAGAAGTAGTCTCTATAAACTTTTGAGGAGACTATCTTATCTCTTTTGCGTCTTTATTCGTGATTGGTTGAATAATAAGATCAAACTTATAATCTTATAAACTAAAACCGATAATAAGGAAATCGTTTAAAATTAAAAAGCTTTCTTATAAAATTTGGAGAAGACTATCAGATCTCCTTTGCATGTTTGTTCATGATCGTGCAATTAAGAGGAAAAATTACTTAAATCAAAAAGAGTTCCTATTTAAAAACAAAAAGTGGTCTCATTCAATAAGTTTTCCTTCTTAAAACTATATTATTTGCCTCTCATGTAGATATATTAAAACGGGATATTGCAAACGCATTTGGTTTGTGATTTCGGGACGTGTGGTGTGACGTTTATTTAAAATGTGAAAATTAACAATATAATGACGGGAAACAATGAAAATATACTAAACAGTGTGAACAATATAACGAAAAGTGAAATTATATGTGTGCCATGCATAACGTGGAGTGAAACAGACATTCAAGAAACCCAAGGAATCTATAATTCCTGGGGTTTGATAAGTTCAACGTTGGCTTTTCTTAAAATGTATGGCATGAATTCCATCGAAGTTTTAGAGAAAATGCAGGCCGAAGATGTTGATAAACTTTTCGCTTATGTTAACAGCGCGGGATTCTTTGGAGAAAGGGTTAAATTTATGGCCGGCTTAAGACAGTGGAGACAAGAAAGGGTAAGTAGTCATAACGTATCCGTATTTTATAAAATCTAAACAAAAATCTTGTCCTACTCTTTTGGGTAATGTAAGATTTCATTGTATTAATTACAAAATGGTTATGTGTGCTTTTTTTAGAACAAACCCTTACTTTATGACCAAACTACGCAATCGCCACCATCGAACCAAAGGGTTCTTGAATGGTTAGAAAAAATGTCTATCAACTTGAATTCTCTTAATTCTTTTAATTTCACGTGTTTCGGAATCGAAAGAAGTGAATCTGACCGTGAATCTGACCAGCCTTCTTAAGTCCACTGTAAGAGGACAACTGCTTTTAAGCTCTTATGATAAAATGGACACCTCAACCGTAAGATGCAAAAAGATCTGACTCATTGTATTGTGGAGAGGTTTGTTCGAAGTGGTAAGAAAATGACATACAGGGATATGAATCTTTGGGCAAATGCATTCAACGAAATTTTTCCCACCGAAATAAGGTAAGCACCTTCATACAGAGTTTTGTAGTTACAAACAAAAGACCCAAACTAAGTTTTTAGGTGTGCGAGGTTACCGAAATTCAAGAAAGATCAAATATGTCAATATAGGAGAGCACATACTATTATGTTATTGTATTGTTAGTCAAATTCTTTACATATTTTATTAAAATTTTGAAATGATTTTTCAGGACACTTATTTTTTGGCCCGCAAGATTGGGAACATCCCACTGTTGCCGAAAAGGAAATTGTTAACTCTGAGGTGGAACAAGAGTTTTTGTATTATTTTAGAAGAATTCAATACGAAAAAAACTGGCTTTAACAGAATTGTTCACCATGGGACAAAGTTACAACATTATTATTAATTTTTTTATACGGTAAATCACAAAAAGTATGTATTTGTAATTGTATTTATTGATAATATATAATTTCACATTAAGATATACATCTTATATTTTGTGATTGGCTTAAATTATATAATGCAATTTATATGTAAAAAATAATGAAATAAAATATGTACCTATATTATAAAAAATGTAATAAGCGACACCAAAATACAAGCTACAAGGTTAAAATACTAAATTGTAAGCTTTCCTAGTTTTTAAATCATGAATATCTTGGCTCCCGTTTGTCGTAATGGACTAATTTTTTTTTAATTTGAAGAAAATTAGCTGGACTATAAAACAAAATCCAAAACTGAAAAGTGTTTACCGTGAAATACAGTTTTTTTCTAAATAACTATGAAAAAAAGGTATTAAAAACAAGAAAAAAAAAACGTTGAAACCAACGGTAACTTTTTATGTTTTTGCTCAAACATATTAAATTAAATGCAAATTGAAAGAAATATTGTTATTAGCAATACATTTTTTTATTTTCACTTTGCGACATACTGGGCTGAGATATTAATTAAAACATAAAATCATAAAATGCGTGCGTGCGCTGACTTACCCATGTTCAATAATTTATTACTCGGCTTTCGTTCATCGTAGAGTGTTGATTTTTTTTTTAATTATAGGGAATTACAAGAACTTTAATAATAAAAAATAAAAATTTCATCGTTAAATGAGCTTTTTTCTTAATAATCACGAAAAAAGTGATTTTTAAACAACAAAAAATTTGTTTAACTTACTATAACTTTTTTTTCATTTGGTTTAAACAAATGTTTTTTTTAGAACATAATAGATTATGTTATAAGGAATAAATGCATGTTTAATTTTGTTTGTACAACATAGTGGAGCCGAGATATCGCAAATGACCAAAAAATGACACAAAACACATTTTTACCAATAACTTTGGTAAAAAAAAGTTGTCATGTGGTGCAAATTTGGTTTTAAGCTTTTCTCATAAGCTGGGTATGGATAGGCCATTTGTCTTCCAGCAAGACAATGATCCTAAACATACTTAGCATGTTGTCAAAGAATGACTGCTTTATAACGTCCGAATCCAGCTTAAATCACCACCAGAGTCACCCGACTTAAATGTCATTAAACATTTATGGGAACATCTTCACGGACAAGTAAAAAATCATGAAAGCTGAACGAAAGATGATGTATAGCGTGTTCTTCAGGATGAATGGTCTAAAATTGGACAAAACGTTACGCAAATTTGGTTAACTCAATGCCTCGACGTATGAAAGCAGTTATAAAGCCAAAGGGTATCCAACGAAGTACTGAATGGATAAGATTTACAAAATAACTGTAATGAATTCAAGGTATACATATTTGAACTGTTTTACTTACTTTTGTGATATAAATTTGTTATTTTTTTTAGTTTGTTCATAAATGAACAGGGATTATACAGATGTGTGAAATAAAAACTAATCAGATACTTTTCTTAGCGAAGAAGAGTGTTTCATAGTTTAAGTCGAATATTTCTTAAGTTTCTTTAATTTTTATTGATATGTAACTTTTTAGTTCAAAATACAAATCCAATAACAGAAAAAAATATCAAGTTTTTTTTTAACATTACTATCGATTGTTTGAAGGAAATGATTTTTAAACTAAGGGGTGCTTACTTACTTTTGTGATTCACTGTATATAGAGCTGTATTTTTTTAGGTTTGTACGTTAAAATATCTTCTTTAACTCTTGTTGAAAAAAAACCTATTTCCAAAAAAAAGTTATCGACGAAAAACTGTTGTTTTTTATAGATCACTTTATTTCTACATTTTGGTATATTTAAATTTTATGTGCGACAAAAACTGTCAGCAAATATACCTGTCAAAATGGTCAATATCCTGCGAAAATTAAAAAAAAGAAATTTACTCACGTTTGAAAATTTTCAAATTTGATTATATTTGTTATGAAATTTAAAGAAACAGTTCAAACTCTTTTCCACACCACCACCGAGGTAGAGTTACGGCGCATTTTTTTAATGTGGTGTCCCCAGGAGGTATAATCCACGATTCAATCGCTTACGTTTCTATATGAGCCTATCGATAGCTCAATGTGGCATAGTTTTTTCATGTCGTTCTTATCTCCTTTTTTTTTGGGCTAGGCGTGCGAACATCAATGATCATATTAACGTTGTTAGTTAGCCGGATAAAAAGTTTTCATTGCGTTGTTCAATGGGAAGGAAAATGAGTCACTGCATTCTTTGCGATATAGCAACTTTGTTAAAACGTCAAAAAACTAAGTTTAATCTACCTTCATTGCCTCCTAGTGCTGCAGCTGCTCGGCAACACACATTCCGTACCTACCATCTTGAGACTTGGATCGATGTTCACCATGATCCACTAAAATGGGGTTGGAAAAGAACTCCGAGAGGATTAGACCCAGTTACAACCTCTCAGGATCCAGCTCCACAAAGCATATTGCAAACTATATCCTGCAAATGCAAGGGCCAGTGTGGTCGAGCTTGTGGCTGTCGGAAATCTGGTCTGAATTGTTCCTTAATATGTTTCTACTGCAGTGGAAAAACATGCGAGAATGTTCCTTCCTTTGAAAATTTACAACAAGATGAAGACGCATGTGAAGACTTTTCCTCACCTGAAAACATTGAAGAAACCAATGACGATCCCAGCAGTACTAACAACGTTAATATGATCATTGAAGTTTACACGCCTAGCCAAAACAAAAAAAAGGAGATAAGAACGACATGAAAAAACTATGCCACATTGAGCTATCGATAGGCTGATATAGAAATGTAAGCGATTGAATCGTGGATTATACCTCCTGGGGACACCACATTAAAAAAAATGCGCCGTAACTCTACCTCGGTGGTGGTGTGGAAAAGAGTTTGAACTGTTTCTTTAAATTTCATAACAAATATAATCAAATTTGAAAATTTTCAAACGTGAGTAAATTTCTTTTTTTTTTTAATTTTCGCAGGATATTGACCATTTTGACAGGTTATATTTGCTACAGTTTTTGTCGCACATAAAATTTAAATATACTAAAATGTAGGAAATAAAGTGATCTATAAAAAACAACTTAAGTATTTTTTCGATCAGATGAACATGAGGCGACATAAACGTTAAAAACCATTTTTTACTTCAAAATCTCGACAGTTTTTCGTCGATAACTTTTTTTGGAAAGAGGTTTTTTTTTTTCAACAAAAGTTAAAGAAGATATTTTAACGTTCAAATCTAAAAAAAAAAACAAATACAAATTTATATATGATATGAGCCGAGAAAATCGAGTTCACGCTTTCCAAAGCCTTTTTCAAATTGGCAGACAACGCATGGGCGCTTTTTGTTCGAACATTTTACATTTACACTCTTCAATACTTAGGTATGTACTCTTTAAGAAACAAAAAAAAATTCGACGCAGTATTTTTTGTAGATATAAAATACTAATTTGACTGGACTATGATGAGTTAAGAAAATACAGCTGCGTTGCGCTGCGCTGTGCTTTTTTGCTTCAAATGAGTTAAAACAAAAATTGCGTTATAGCGGAAATTGCGTTATGGCGCAAACTGCGCTAATGCATTGCGCTGATACAGTGAAGTGCGCTTGAGTTACTGTATCAACGCACCAATTTTTACTGCGTTACCCATGTCTAAGTGCATGCCCGTACAGCTCGTACTGCAGAAAATATTGCTGCTGTTCGCGATAGTATGGCTGAAGAGCCGTTCACCTCAACTCGTCGTCGTGCCCAAAAATTGCACCACTCACACTCGTCGTTGATGAAATGAACATTATGCATAAAGACTTGTATTTACACGCTAACAAGGTGCAATTGACTCAAGAACTAAAGCCTCTTGACCATTTCAAGAGTCGTCAATGGTCAGAATGATGGCCAGAAATGCCAACACTGGATGATCAATTTTCGAAAAAAAATCATCTTCAGTGATGAGGCACATCTTCACTTCAGTGAATTCATCAATAAGCAGAATTGCCGCATTTGGGCGAATGATAAATCCAAGAGTGACTGTCGAAAAACAAATGCACCCACAAAGAGTGACTGTTTGGTGCGGTTTATGGGGCCGGTCAGGCAGTGAATGGTGTTCGCTATCGTGAGATGATAACGAACTTTTTATGGCCCGAATAGGAAGATTATGGATGTGGACGATATGTGGTTTCAACAAGACGGTGCCACCTGCCACACAGCTAACGAAACAATGGCTCTTTTGCGCGACAAATTCAATGGCCGAGTTATCTCACGTGGTGGCGATGTCAATTGGCCGCCAAGATCATGTGATTTGACACCATAGAACCTCAATTATGCGTCAGCGTCATCGAGAATTTGGACCATCGGATGGAGGTGTGTCGCCGAGGTCGCGGCGGCCATTTACCCTATATTTTGTTCCATACACAATTGAGCCATACCATATTATCAACATAAAAAGAAATGACAATAATTTCCTAAATAATTTGTGTTTTATTCAAAATCAACATCGGCTCTTAAAATTTAACCACTCTTTATTTTGAACGATAACAACTCATTGCTGTGGTTAGTATGTTTTTTCTTTCAATATAGGCCATGGTCAACTCTTCCTTGTGACTATAAACAATAATTAATTTCCTTTTAATATACATTTATATGTATGCACTTTTTAACTGAAATTAAAGACAAACTAATGAATAATATTCTAGTTTTCACGGAACGATGAGCCTTTAAACTATCTTATAGTCTTTAAAGCAATAATAAAATAATTGTTTTTTTTTTTAATTCTTAACCCCACTTTCATTTCTAACCGAGAAAATATTGTAATTTGAGAAGCCCAAGCAAGGAAGTAAATGTTCTCGTATGTAACGGGCCTCAGGCATTCGTTTCGCTCCAACTAAAACTTAGTTGTTCCAATTAGAAAAGTCGTAATTGATGGCTTCTTGTATCTTCTGGCAAAATACCATTCGGTTGCAAAATTTCCAAGCAACACACATGAGTAAATGTTGCTCCTGTCCCGTGGGTGTTCCTGTGCAATGTGCATTTATACATCATATGAGAAAATACATATACCTACATAGTGAAAAAAAAAAATCTAGGTTACCTAAATAAACTGTAAAAGGGAAGTTTATGTTCGTGTTGAAGTGGATAAATTCTGAGTGAGAATTGAACACACACCATCAGCATCATGCATCAGAGGAACCAGTTTTAAACTATTTAAGTTTAAATTATTTTCACAAGACTTAGATAAATTTATATTGAAGCCCGACAGCAATATGGCTTGTTAGGGTTATTTCTCTACAATTTATTTCTCTGAAAAATTGAATTTGACAATTTTCTTTCTGTTGACTTGACTCAACTTGGCTGTGAAAAGACACTCGACAGGATTTTAATACTTCCTGGATTTATAAAGTAACTGTGTTGCACGTAATTGGTATTGATGTAGAGGCTGAAATTTGAAATGATCACAGGAAAAGAGATTCCTCATAAATTCAGAGAGTTCCTCACCAGTCCGATAACCAGGTCAAATGTCATAAATAGATACTATGTGGTTTTTGGAAATATCTCAAAAATTGTTTGCTTAAGAGAAAATCCAATTTAAAATTTTCTTTATCGTATCGTATGGAATCGAGAGAATTTATTAAATACAAAACCATTTTGACAAAAATGTCCACATTGTCTTTGATGAGTATGAGGATCAACAATGTACCCCTTGGCATAATAGATAGCGCGTTGGACTGTCATGCAGAGGGTCTTCAGTTCGTTTTTTAGCCGCTGAATCGGGAAAAAATTGTACGTCACCTCCATTCTTGCTAACAAACACACAGGAATTGTTGAGAGTTGTAAGTCAGCAGGGCTGTCTACAAGCTATAATGGACTCTAATTCTTATTTGCGACTTATAGGCACTATAACGCAAGTTGTGCATTCGTAAAAAAGTGGAACTCGAGATTTTGATCAAAGATGACATAACGATGATAACAAAGACCAAAAAAGTGGTTCTCGCATTTCTGTCTGTCTGAAAACTTGATAGATAGTATATTTTTAATTTTTCCCCGCATTTTTTTTTTCTTTTTTTATTTTTAAGACCAAAAATAACGGTACCTGCCATACGAATTTATTCGCAATGTTATAAATATTTTTATCTATAGAATTGTTCCACAGATTTTTATTTTTAATTCAAAAATTTCATTTTAAAACTAGGTAATAATTGAAAAATAATTCCGAAAAATGGATATTAATGGAACACCCCTTGGAAGCATACGGTACAGCCAATTTTTTTTTTAAACTCAATATTTTGAAAAACCCATACTCGATTTTTTTAAACTTAAAAAATAAAAGTTTCTATTTAAATTGTATAAATTTAACTTAAAAATAACGATAACCAAAATACAAATGTTAAAAAATGGTTTTCGAAAATTATATTTTGCTCGAAAACGGCGCACAGTGGTAAAAATGGCATATTTAGGTGGACAGGGGCACATAACTTTTGAACGAGTTGAGATATTTTGACAATTTTTTTTGTAAAATGAAGGCAAAATATTCATATATTTAATTGCTAAGTTGTGTTGAAATACAACTTTCTAAAAAATATTTTTTGTTTAATTATTATTTGCAATTAAAACAGTCGAGTTTTATTTGTTTGTTTTTAGTTTCAAATAGAGTCGTCATTTTAGAGAAATCAAAGGTTCCAAACAGGATTTAGGCTAAAAATCGTGATGAAAAGATCAAATACCTAATATAAATAATTTAACTAAAAAAATTGTGTTATCATTATTTTTATTCTTTCTAAAAATCGAGTACTCTCCTTATCAGCTCAAATAAAAAAAAGTAATTTTCCAACACACGTTTTTATATGTTTATGTACACCAAAAAACTGAAAATGTCCACAAAAAAAAAGGAATAATTTTTGTTAACTTAAAAAGCTTTTCATAAAAACTATATTTTTTTTTTGATTTTTTTTTTTCATAAATTAATTTTTATTAAATTCAAAACTTAGAACTATCTTATAGCTAGACATTTTTTTTTTCAATTGTATCGCTTAAAACAAATTCAACTGGCCTAAGAAAACAGCATTTGAGTTATCCCTGTATTATTTCATACCGGTAAGGATTATGCCAATGAAGACTTTTAAAGGAAATAAAAGTAAACAATAACACAGATTGGAAAGAAAACACAACCCCTCGTTTTTTGGAGAATCATTGACTTATCATTCGTTATAACTGGAATCATTGAAGGTTTAAAAAAATATTTGGCATTTCAAGTAAGTTTTTATTAGTTTTCGGTTTATATAAGGGAAACGGTTGAGTTATATTCAATACCAGCAAGTGCTCATAATTGCGAGAAGAAAGGACTACATTTGATTGAATGAGCAGAACGGAAGATTTCTTTCATACTTACGAACCAAAAAAAATACGAAAAAATACGACCCATTTTTCACGCAGTTTAGTTAAGAACATTTTCACCGAATTTATTAAAAGTTCTTTTTCACGCTCATCATTGATACCTTTTATAACAGATTGGTCACTCACATATTGACGTACAGCAGAATCCTTATTTTTAGCTGATTGTTCCACCCAGACATCATAAAGTTCCTTACTTGAGAACGTCATTTTCTGGAAAATTCGCCCTATCTATTGCATATGGTTGTATATGGTTGAAAATGCAATCAATATTTTATCTCTACACATTAAGCTGTCGGACAGCGAAAACCGGAACGCGGGACTAGGTGGGAAAAAAAAGTTGCAGCTTACTAAACTTTTTTTTAAAGATAAAACTAAGCAAATCGAGCTGCTAAGCTAATTAATAATAGTTTATATAAAACTCAAATGCAATATTATAGAGATATACGGTACTTACCATTTCCAACACTTTTCAAAAAAAAAAAAAATTAGCACCAAACTGAATTTTATTGTAACATTTTTCATTGTTGGTTTTTCACCAATCGCTAATTAAAGACCGCTGTTCTACAAGTTATACTGTCTCAAAAAAAAAAAATGGTGTGGTTTCATAGTTGTCAATCATTCCTTATAACAATATGAAGCCCAGTTAGTCTATTGATTAACATAAAATTTGAACCAAATGTCCACCTAAATGCCATTTTTACCACTGTGCGGCGGCGCCTAGAATTTTGATAATATGTTTTTTTCCTTCGATTACTTTTACGATCTATAAAATTCATTAAAAAAATGAAATTAATATCGTACTGGCTGTACCTACCATGGAACCGTTTTTATGAATTTTTAATGTCTCATTATCTCATTTTAATAAAAAAAAATTTATAGAGAAGACTCCAAAAAGTTTGAAAAATATTGCATTACAAACCTTAAAAAACAATATTTTTGAATTTTTGAAAACAAAATATCCAAAAATTTTTTTTAGAAAATTCGATATATCAAAACGGCTCAATAGTTTTTTTGGAATTTAATTCTTATGCGTATAATAATAAAAGCTTTAGGTTAGCGCAAAAAATTTATTTCTTAAAAATATTTTAAGAAATTTATAAAAATTATAAAATTTTATTTTTTTTAAGAAACTATTGTATAATGACTTATAATTTATCTTATTTGATTGAACCACATATCATTTTGTGTTTAGCCCCAAATTCTAAAGGATATGTTTTAGTCATTAAAAAATATTTATTTATTTCTTTATTTTTTCTTATCAATAACATATTAAAAATACACTATTAATTACTTGTATAAAGAACGCTGCCAGCATAATACTATTGGCTCTTTGGTAAGAACAATAATTGAAACTGTATCTTAATTTTAAGCAAATATAGTATCCTTTTCATAACTACAGTATTGGATTGAGTAGGTTCTTTTAATAATTCTATAATATTTATTTTTTTTTCAATTACTTTATTTGAATTGAGGAAGCAAGTTCTAAGCAGGTGGCTAATGGTGTGGTTACTTTGGCAGGTGGGGCAAGTCTGTGGTGATTCTTTTTTGTGAAGATATTGGTGTGTAATATTGGTGTGGCCTAGTCGGAGCCGAACGAAGTTAGCAATCATTTCCTTTGAATTTTGTGTCGGGTATATTGGATATTTTTATTGGGATTGATTGTAAAATATTGATGATAGTATTCTTTCCATTCTACAATTTCAGTTTCTTTGAAAAATTTAAGACTGCTAACTCCTAGTAAGGTAATCCAAAAAAGATACTGGTTTTCTGATTATCGAAACAGCCAAGGAGAAGGCAAAGAAATGCATTAAAATACTCGTAGTTGTAGAAAATGATGTCGACTTATAAATTGCACAGGCTCCGTTGAAAAAGGATTAAATTATATTGTACTCAAAGTTTGGCAACTTTTAAAAAATTCTAAGCCTAAATCATTTTCTCCAACATCTACAACTGGTATCACAAAAACCTTTCAAGAGTATGCTATCAAGTTCAAACCTAGTTTGAAGGGGATATAACTCATGCTGTGTCAGTTTTTTTTAAATAAATTTTTATTTGAAGGTCTTATAATACAAATTCTATATACCTACTACTGAAATAAATCAGCCAATTAGAAGGCTATTATTGGACTTGTTGAATTATTGATTCAAGTAGCTTATTTTGTTTGGCCTTAAAGTCCAAAAATCGGCGTTTCGTTCCGGTGATCTCACATGGACTCATGAGTTGACTGTGAGAGCCTTGTGGATCGATTTAAAAAACAAGATATTTTTCTTAAATTTCGAAAACAAATTTTATAGCATTTACGGATAATTTTATTTTTAAAAAACATGTTTGAAAAATAATTGAAACATGATATCTACCAAGACTAAAAAGAATCAGGCGTTTTATTCTAGACTTGGTAATTATTTAGAATTGGGGCTCCAGACAAAAATCGCTCCATATCATAGTAAAAAAAAGCAGGAAACAAACACTCTATTTCAAGGCAAAAAAATCAAAAACAAAACAAAAAACTCATAACATAATGGTTCTCGCTTCTCGTCTTTCCTTTGCAATTCCATATTCAACCCTCAACGAGGCGATGCATCGAGTGCAAAAATGAATATATGTAAATATAAACCCAGTCATTGAATACATACACACGAGATACGCAAACAACCAAATTCTCGAGTTCTCGATTTTGTGTTTTCTTTTCTGTCTTTTCGTTCAATATTCGCTTCTCGGTCTCGAATAGGCACTCAAGTGTTGTTGAGGTTGAGTCCTCATTTCGCTTAGAGAAAGTAGATAAGAAAAAATCATTCGAATGATTTGAGTATTCGAATGATTTGTGTGAAGAATTGAGATATCTCGAGATGTTGCCTGAATCGATTATAATCGATTATTTCATTCGAATGCGCCCACCACTAGTTCGTACGTTCGTACGTTCGTACGTTCGTACGTTCGTACGTTCGTACGTTCGTACGTCCGTACGTTCTGGTACCATTTTTCGTCGTCGATATCTCAAGAACGAGTAAAGATATCGACTTCAAATAAATTTTGTTTAATAGATAATAACTTCGAAAGAGGCTAAAAGGGCGTTTATTAAAATTCAGTGAGTAGTTTTTTCACTATAACGGTTTAAAAAAAAAAGTAAAAATTTTGGTTAGTTTCAAATATCTCACGAAAAAATAATGCTATTGATTTCAAATAAAATTTATTGTACCCATTATAAGGTCATACAGTTTTGGTATGAATTTGGAAAAAAATGAACATACCGTTATTTTTTGAAATAAAAAAAACTGAAAAAAAAAATTTCATAACCCAGATATTCTAAGAACGGAAAACAATTTAAAACTCAAAATAATTTTATTTTACGAAAAAAAATGTGTTTGACAACTGGTGAAAATTTCAAAAAAAATCAGTTTACAGTTTTTTTACAAAAAATAAAAAACTATATAAAACTCTATTGAAAATTGGTAAAAATTGTTTTTCGACTCAAATTTCTCGAGAACTAGTAGTGATATTGACTTCTAATGTAATTTATTTTATACATAGTATAATTTTGTACAATTGGTAAAATGTTGACAAATATTGAATTAATAGTTTTTTTTTTAAATAAAAAAACTATTAAAAATTCTAGTGAAAACTAGTTAAAATTGTATTTCAAGTCGAATTTCTTGGGAATGAACACCGATAGTGCCTTCTAAAGTATGTTGTTTTATACATCGATACCTTCCCGTAAGAATGTATACTAAGCGACATTTCTAAAATTTTTCAGGAAACGACAAAAACGAAGAAAGTTCTAGTTGAATCATAGTGTGCTAAGAGACAATTTTGGTTAAACTAAGTGACATCTAACAAATTTTTTTGTTGCTCACGACAATGAGATCTTTATTAATGTCGCTTAGCATAATTTTTTTGGCGAATGATACAAATTTGAGGGGGCAACATTATTTTAACGAGGAAACATGGCAGTTGATAAATTTTTTTATTTGTACTCTAGTTTCCTTTTCATGCATAATAGGTTGGCGAAACCCAGGCCAAAACGTGACCCTTAACATATAGTATATTTCCTCATCAAAAAGTCATTTTCGAAAAAAGTGTCGCTAAGTACATTCTTACAGGAAGGTATCGACGTAATACAATTATTAACATATGGTTAAATTTTGACAAGTATCGAATTGACAGTTTTAACAAAAATATAAAAAAAAATCTACTAAAAAGTGGTAATATTTGTTTTTCGACTAGAATATCTTAAGAACGAGCAATGATATTGACTTTGCCATTACTTAATTTTATACATAATACAATTTCTAACAAATGGTTTAGATTTGACATATACCTACAAGATATACAAGATATACCTCGTTAAAAAAACGCGTGGAAGTTTACCTCCTGGGTCACGTGGAAACAACTTATACATCAACAATCTCAATTTCAAACCTCTTCAAATAATTAAAATGCTTTTCAATCTTAAAATAATGTTTGTTTGAATAATTTTACAGCTAGTTTGTTTCACTGAAAATTTGGTTATTTGAAAAAAACTAAATATAAAGTTTTCAAGACCACAAATGGGAAGTTATCAGTTTGGGTCGCACCCAGCCTATTTTTTTTTTTCAAATCTGTCAAGCAGTTTTTGAGAAAAAAAATATTTACAAAATTTCGAAAAAGATTCGTATGGCAGGTACCGTTATTTTTGTACTTAAAAAAAAAGAAAAAAACTGTGTCGGGGGAAAAAATTAAAAATGATATCTACCAAGTTTGAAGAAAATCGGCCGAGCCGTTTGGGCTGTAGTCGAACCGACAGACAGACAGACAGAATTGCGAGACCCACTTTTTTAGTCTTCGCTATTATCGTTATGTCAACTTTGATCAAAATCTCGAGTTCGATTTTTTTTACGAATGCATAACTTGCCTTATAGTACCTATAAGTCGCAAGTAAAAATTATAAGTTGTTGTAGTGGTTTCTTAAAAAGATAAGCTTTTTTATATGTAGGAATCTAGTATTTGGCAACTCCTTCCCCCTATCATTTCCTGGAAGTTAACGAAGAAGCCAATCATATGATTTGCTTCCTAAATCCAAAATAGTTGGCAGCATCGATATGTTTGGAGCCGGTGTTCATAGAAGAGAACAAGAATGAGCTCTCTTTGACCACCAACCACCGATCCAGCAACATCTTCGAACCAGACCTACTTAACTGCTTTTTTTATTTTAACTTATCAAATTGAATTGTACTTTTACTTACATTAATTTTTACTTAAATTAATAAATTATAACGTTTAAAAAATTACATTAAACTCTACATATATAAATTTTTTAAAACATTTTAAAGAAAAAATGTTGGTACGCCAACTTAAATTTTTTGTTATTATGCGAATAAAAACTGAATTTTCAAGAATAATATTGACACATTTATGAGACAATGAATTTAAAAAAAATTGATTTTTATTTTCACAAATTCAAAAATATTTTATTTAAGGACTTGAGATGCACAGTTTTTTAAACTTTTTAGAAACTTCTCAATAAAAAATTTCATTTAAATCCGTAAAGCCGATAATGATAAATTCAAAATTCGAAAAAATGGTTCTATGGTAGTAATATTTAAATTTTAATTTTTTTTACTAAATTATACATCGTAAAAATTTAACGTAAGGGGAAAAATTTTATAAAAATTCTCGGAACCGTTTTCGAGAAAAAAAACGATTTTCGAAAGCTATTTTTTAACATTTGTATGGTGGGTATGGTTATTTTTAGGTAAAATAAACCAGTATTTACTGAAGAAATTGAATTTAGCTTCGGATGAATTTTTCTAGTAAAACATATGATAGTACTTATAAAATACTTTCATCCCTTAAGTGATTGGCCACGTTAAAGCCTTGAAATCGAAGAGCAATTTAATGCAATCGATAAATTTTCGGACGTTATTCATAGAAGTATGCGTGTAGAGCAATTTACCTAATCTAATTAGATTTAAACTTAGAAAGATACCGTTCGTCACGTCATTTAATTTGGTCATTTATTTATACCTAATTTATTTATACCTTTTCAAGTCCGTCATTTTGTTAATTAAACGGGATTGCGCAACTACAGTGTATAAGTATATCCTTGAACAATTAGAGGAAGTACGTGCTAACTAAACGTGTATTTTGCTTCATTTTCTTTGCGACATTGAGAGTTAAAAAGGATTGTTTTTGTTATTTGTCGACAGCGACTGCTGAAGGTAATAATCTGTTTCAATGGTAAGAAAAATCCTTTGAACTATCAAACTAAATACACGTGAAATTACTGAAAAAAGCATTATGGGAGGTATTTGTACCTGAAGCTCTGTTGTGGACCATTTAATTATCATATATTTTTTATTTGAGGTAATGTTACATCACGAAATAATTTTCGTATAAAAAGCTTCAGTACAGTATCTGCACATGAAAAAATTAATTTAGCTCTCGTATACGCTTATAATTCTTTTTGTGTTGTATCGCCGTTTTAAAGTTATAATTAAATAAAATGCAAGAATGAATCGCACTTACTTACACTTGTGTAAAGTATACTTTGGAATTTAAAATACATTTTATGAACATAAAACATGGTTTTAATGATATAAAAATGTTCAATTTATCATGACATTGCCTTCTGATTTCCAGAAAAGTATGAATTTATGCAAGAAAATCTCAAAAATCGTTTTATTATTAAAGTAATTTTTTATATAAAAAATTTCTTTTAAATTTTTCACGAACAAAATTTGGGATACCAATTTTTAGTACTTAGTAATATAGATTTTAGGATATAATTTAAAAAAATAATTGATCACACGTTTTGAAGATATTGATTCAAAAAACTTAAAAAATATTTATTCCAATATTTTTAAAATACAATATTATTTAAAACTTAACGGGAATCCTGATTAAAAACTTTAGAGCCGTTAATGAAAAAGTCGAAAATCAATTAAAAAAACGGTACTATGACCGTTAATAACATTTTTTCCTAAAATTTTGTTCTCACCAAAATGTACCCTATGCCCGTAATAGCACACAAATTCTTGGAAGATTTTCTTTTTTCGAATGATGATCTATAGAATGCTAGTTTTCTCGAATCCTAGGTTTCTTGTCGCATGATAGTTTCCTCGCATAACAGTTTTTTCGTATGAAAGTTTTGTCGTATAATAAAGGATGGTTTCTATTTAAAAATGCAATAAAATGAACAAAATTATATTTTTTTGATGTATTATGGCTTTTTTACTAAGAGAAAACATTCCCAGTAATTATGGAATACAACGTCGTTCAAGTGGCTGCCTCGACTCGCTTTGAAATAGCGTATTCTGTCACTCCAATTTTCCAATAACTTGTTGTTGGTTTTGAGCTGTAGCTCATGGATTGCTTGGCTGATATTGGATTTAAGTGCTTGAATCGTTTCCGCATTGTTGGCATAACATCTGTCGAAAGGGTTCAAATCGCAGCTCCGAAGCGGGCAATTGACATCACCAAGACAGCTTATAAAACGATTTGGAAATTTGGTGCGCAAAAAATCGTTTGTGGAATGGACTGTGTGGCATGGCGCGCCATCCGGCTTCTGGACGATAACGTGCAGGTTTTCCAAGCACAAGATACGGCAATTTTGTTTGTTAACGAAGCCGTCGAGATACTGCGGAGCGATAAAGAAGCGGATTGTCTTGTGCCTTTAATTGCTAAGTCAATTGTATCTCGTAAGCGAACAATCCAAGTTCCTTGAATTCTCCCCAAGCTAGTGCGTGAAATGTTGAGCTTTTGAGATCGATGTCGAACTGATGTTCGTGAATTGAGTCTCACACTCTCGGGGACTATGGGTATTGTTCACTATCACTAGCTACTAGTCTCACAAACTTTTTGCACAGCCGGCGCGGTTGTTACTTCATTTTGGCCAAAACTTCTTTTAAAAAAACGCACTGTTTGGGCTACACATCAAGCTCTTTGGAAATAAGTTTTCAATATTTCCCAACACTTTTCAAGCGTAAAGCGACTCATTTCGTTCCGCGGAGGTATGATATCTGTCAATATTTCGAAAGGAAAAGAGCTGTCAGTGTCAAAATAACCTATGATTTGAAAGAAACCACTAGATGACTCACCATTTAGTTTTCTCGCATGACAGTTTTTTCGCATGATAGTTTCCTCGCGTAATAGTTTTGTCGCATGTTAGATAGTTTTCAGATCTAATTTGACCGAGTATTGCGAGGAGTAAGTACGCAATAATGTGATGTAGTTGTCATAGCTGGGCAGCGTTAATCAAACAGTTAACTTCGTTAATCGTTAATCCGCTACTAAAAAAGTTAGCTTCGTTAAACGTTAAAGCGTTAAATTTCGAAAGAATTAACGCAAGTTAACGTTAATCGTTAATCCGTTAACATGTGATAAAAATTGCATTTTTTATATTTTTTTTCTCTAAGCACCGGCGCTAAGTAATGCCGGTCGTCCACTAGGCGATCAACGCACAAATTTCGAATTCAACGCATTCAATTCTAATGTATGGTGCGTGCCTTCAATTCTGTTCAACCAACGGGTTGGATCTAGTTGTTGGCCGTTACTCAACGAAATACGCAACAAGTGTACTGGTAGTGTACGATCTCGTGTTGCTCCTTGAAAATGTTCGATCAACACGTTGAGCCACATTTTCAAGATAATGTGTGTTGCACATTATTTGTTCAACGCGTTGATCAACTTTTTAATTTTCTTTGGGAATTCTTGACGTAGTATTGTGTTGTGTTGCGTTGGCTGCAGTAAAATGTGTCTACGTGGTTGAACTATTGCGTTTCCATGAACTTGCAAACTTGCAACTGGCAAACTGTAGTTTATTTTGGTTTTTCGTCATGGAAGGTGATAAAAAATTAGAGTGGACCACGGAAATAATTTTGCAAATGATTTCAGCAATTGAGGAAAAGCCCAATATATGGGACATTAAGAGCCCCTCTTATAAAAATCGAGATGCCAGGGAATTGGCTTGTTCTCAAATTTCCTCGAAAATGCAATTGCCTAAACTTTGAATTCGAATTCACGGGTGCGGTGTGATCAATCGATTTTAATTTCTCATATATTTCAATGAAAAAATAATTTTCTTCGCGACTCAAGAAAAAATCATCTACCCAGAATCGTCTTGGCTGTTTTTTCTTCCTTTGTCGTTCAATTTCTAATATTATTAATGCGGCAGCCACTTTTTTTTCTTAGAGGAAATCATACTCATACGGAATAAATGTAAGAATATTTTAAAGCGAAGGCGTGCGTCGACAATAAATGTATGTACCGAACTGAAGTCAAAATAATTTCAGGTTTGACGTTTGAGTTTTTTGTTTATCGTGGTGCGTTCAACGCGTTCCCCAACGAGTGATCCTTGGTTCCTTGGTTAAGTGTACGAAGGTATCAACTCGTTCACCAACTGGTTAAACAACAATATGGAAAACGCAGTTGATCGACTCGAAAAACTTTTTTTTTCTGTCAAAATCGAACAAGTTTATCAACTAGTGTACGAGGTTAGTCAACATTTGAGTAAGTTTGTCAACTAGAGGCGTTTTTCTTTTTTAGTTCAGTATAGAGCTCTGAACAGAGTCCGAGCATGTCGAGCATGTTCCGAACATCCTCTGAACCAAGCGTGCTCTGAGCGCTCTGACTATTTTTTGAAACACACCTGAACACTTAGCTGTCGACATTTTTTTTTTTAATTTCCATCTGTCAAATGCCTGTGTTAAGCATTGTACTCTGTCTGCTCAGTTATTTTATTCTGAGCTTATAGAGCGCACTCTGAACACGCTCAGAACATGCTCAGAACGAAAAAAGAAACACATTTACGAAGCTCTGAACGCTCTGAACTAAAAAAGAAACACAATTTATTTTTTGACAACTCAGGCTCTGTTCTGAACTAAAAAAGAAAAACGCCTTAGGTGTACGGAGCTATTCAACACTGGAATAAGTTTTAATTGTTGATCAACTAGGTGTGCGAGGTTAATCAACATATGGGAAAGTTAGTCAATTATGTGTACGGGGTGCCGAACGCATTTTGTTCAACTTTAGTTGCTCAACGTGAATTACATAAGTTGCTACACTAGTGTAAGAGGTTGTAAATCGTTTATCCAACGAAAAAGTTGAATAAAAAGTTGAACGAAGTTGGTTGAACTTATCGCGCACATAGTGGACGACCGGCATAATGAAATGATCAAACGAACGAATATCTACGCAGTTTTCTCACTCGCACGAGCCGTCAAAATATAATACGTACCTAGCTGTTTTTGTTTCACCCGCGGCACGCGCCGCACGGCACTTGTCTCATAAGTAGATACTTGCCTGAACCTGTTTTTCGCGCCGCGCGGTAAATAGTAGGCATTGGATTAACGATTAACGGATTTAACGTGTCCGTTAACATTTTTAAAAGTTAACTTAAAAGTTAATCCGTTAATCAAAATTTTAACTTCGTTAATTAACGATTAACGGATTAACGAGTTAATGCCCAGCTATGCAAAATTGACAATATTTTTTGTAATGCATAGTATTTTAAACTGACAAAAAATTATGTAAAATTATAACAATTTGTGAAATCAACAAAATCATTCTTTTGTATTGATACAATTTAATCAAAACGATAAAATTGTTTTGTTGAAGGGCAGCAAAAACGTTTTTATCAATATAACACAGGAATTTATTTTCACTGTTTGTTTGAATGTGAAAACAGTTGAAATTTTCTTATATCTCAGTAATTTTTCATTCACCGAATTCACCGAATAGTTGACTGCTGCCATCATCGGATTAGCTGGATAGCACAGACTACACGAAATAATAACAGTTAAAGGTTTTTTATAAGTCGGACTTTGCAGCAATTTGTATCTAATACTCAGCTTTCCAAGGCCAAGGATCGGAATCCAATCCTAATCGACGTAAGGCACCTAAACGATATCTTAGAGGTTCAAATGTTTTTGTTTCGAAAAAAATTGCACATCGCTCAAAATTGACAACTTAGCATACATAGAGTTGAAGGAGTCTACAGAGAGCACTTGCGGGAGAAGTTCTCCTATTCAAATATGTATGTATATATCAACTGACTGGTCTAAAGAGTAGAGTGCAGGGTCTTTGGTACAGGGAAAAGAATCTAGTCAGAGAACTACATTATAAAGATGTTCTTTTCAAGCAGCATTTTCAACAGCTATCTAACGAGTGATTTTTTAAGAGCTATCGGAAACTAAAAAAAAACACATAAAGTTCAGAAAAATGCATGAAATCTTTATTTGAATCGATAGTACGGTCGCTTTTATTTAATGTTTGAAGATTATTTCATGCAAATGTTGGCCGCGGCTGCGACTCAAATGGTCCATCCGCTAAGTCCAATTTAGCATACTCTTTCTAACATTTCGGCCGGTATCTCACGAATAAATGCTTCAATGTTGGCTTCCAATTCCAGTGCGTCAGTCAAAGCGGGCTTGTCGCTATAGACATGAGCCTTAACATAGCCCCACAAAAAATAGTCTAGAGGCGTTAAATCGCACGATATGGGCGGCGAATTGACCGGACCCAAACGTGAAATAAACTGTTCACCGAACTCGCCTCTCAATTGGTCCATTGCTACGCGTGCTGTGCGGCATGTTGTTGAAACCACATCTTATGCAACTCAAGCTCCTCCATTTTGAAAAAAAAGATTGTCATCATCGCACGGTAGCGCTCACCATTCACAGTAACCTTGGGATTCGCATCATCTTTGAAGAAATACGGCCCAATGATTCCGCCAGCCCATAATCCGCACCAAACCCTGACTTTTTCTCGATGCATTGGTAGCTGTTGCAATGCTTCTGGTCGCTCTTCACTCCAAATATGGCAGTTTTGCTTGTTCACGTATCCATTCAACCCGAAATAAGCTTCGTCGCTGAACACAATTTTTCGATAAAAAAGTGAAACTTCGGCCAACTTTTAAAGAGGCCATTCACCAAAAATTCTTGCACCAGCTGCATTTTGAAAGGCTTCACACCTAAGTCTTTCCGCAAAATTTTTTACGTAGTGGAGTAACAGACACCCAATTGCTGCGTACGGTGCCGAATCGATAATTCACGGTCATCACTAACACTGGTCGATACAGCTGCGATATTTTCCTCAGTTCGCACTCTACGTAAGCGTGTTGGTGGTTTTATGTCCAACAATGTAAATGTGGTGCGAAATTTAGTCACAATAGCCCGAATAGCCACCGATAAACTGACCGTAAAATTGAAGAAGCGCGCGATGAACTTTCTTAACAGAGCACGAATTTTGATAATAAAATTCAATAATTTGCAAGCGGTGTTCGTTTTAAAGACAATTCATTGTTAATATGGTCATGAAAATAGCAGAAAAATCACTCACTACAATACTACATGCTTCATGTGGCCTTCTTCAAAAACGGTGACTTTATGTCCTGCAAGAACTACCGAGACATATATCTGCTAAACATCGCATAAAAAGTTATCTAACGTGTGTGAGAGACTTGAGCCTTTCTGTAACACTATAATCGGGAAGTACCAGTGCAGCTGCCGACACATCTTCATCCACCGCTTTATTTAGTGATAATACAAAAATCCAATAAGCGAATTTCGGGGGACTTTGAATTTGCTACATAAATTATGATGAAATACTGCGTTAATACCAATTTTAATATATTACGAATTGATTTTTCTTGCCTTGGAGTCTTTCATTCCCGGTCTAATACAAATGTCAAGAGTTTCGAATAAAAAAAATTTCAATCGCAGAATATGTATAATTCATTCTTTGTATACTTTGTTTGTTTTGTCAAAGAATGGAATAACACAATGGAATCACATTTAATAAACACCAATTGATTTTTAATTTGATTCGAAGGGCAAGTATTGATTTCTTTCTTGAGTAGAATTCGAGGTATTTACGAAAATTAATATGCAGAAGTCAAAAATACGCCCAGGTGTATATTCATAATGGATAGACGAATTTGATTCCAATTAAGGTACTACGTAACGTTTTTATATGATTCCCTGAGAGGGGAATTCGAAATTGGAGTAGAATGTGTAGCTGTCATATACATTTTATTTGTACGATGATTCCGTCAAGGTAACCGAGCACATGTACATGACGAGTTTTGACATTCTGGGCTATATCTACATACATCTTGGTACAGCTCATACAGTTCGCAGTTGTGTTTTCTGTTCCATTTGCCCTTCTCGCATAAAGGACCAAATATCCATCGAAGAATTTCACTTTAAAAAAAAAATAATAACAATATTACCTTGCATTTCCTGCTGACGGATGCAGCACCGTAGAACAGAAGTGGCAGTATAAGACTTAAGGATAGGAATTTTGAGCACATTTATTTTGCCAAACCAATGTAATAGCTAGTTCCTAAGGTAATTTTACGTTTGATCTTCACGAAGGAGAGTTAATATTTGCTTTGTGTTGCAATTGTTACTACCAACACTGTCTAAAAATCTTAAGTACTAATTATGCAACATGTTTTTGTAGAATTGCTGCTATGCTGTGATGGTGCTGAAGTAGTCAAGTAGTCACAAACTTTTTATAATGTATAATAAGAGAACAATGTACAATAAAGAAGAAGAAATTAGAAGTAAAAAGAATAATTATATTATTTTAGTTTCACAACAATGAGCGGAGTAATGGAGAGAGTTCGGTGTTTTGGTGAAATCTTCAGTGTTGTATTTTGAGTGTTTGTGAGTTTTGAAATGGTAAGTAATTTTTGTGTTGTGTTTTCAAATGTTCGTTGGTTTAGAAGGAATTTCTTTGACTTCTATGCCCATTCTGTTTAATACAGATCAGCTGTTTTGGCACTATGTGAAACACAGGTTGAATACTGTGAATACTGATGTGTCAGAATTTCGTCTGGCTTAGTATTTTTGTTAATATGATGTTGCTTGCCAGAGCCTTCCTCAATACGAACATTGTTCTTATACGAACTTTAACTTCATATAACTCAAATTAACCGTCCGCACAACATATTGTATTCTGTTATTTAAAGGAGTCCAAATTTTGACAGCATTATTTATAAGTTTGATGCACTGTGTGACTCCATTTTCTGAATCTTTTCCCTGTACCCTCGAACTTTAGATATTATTGCAGGTGAATTTAATTAACTCAATTCAAGTTGGCTCCGGTATTCAGGAGAGATAACACCCGAAGGAATAATCAATTGAGGTCTTTGCTTGTAGATGAGCCCACTCGAATACCAGATGTTTCTAGGCAAAATGTTCACACTTTCGGCTTGTTTTTTACTTCTTTCCCTGATAAGTATACTATAAGGCTAAACTCTCCATTCGATATTTCTGATCATTGTGTAATATCAGCTGATTTCGGCCCGTTCTTCCTAATAAAAAGACACATCCCACTAGGCTCGCTTGGCAATACAAAAAAGCCAACTGGGACGGTCCTAATAACCTTTTTTTAATCTTACAGAATTAATAGTAAATTTTGGTGTTAATTTCGGGCGACGACTTCCTAGCTTGAGAGTATTTGGAAATAGTTACATACCGAACGCTTCGAGAAACGGGAGCATTTCCAAATACACAACCTAATACTGAAGCTCCATAAGTATGAAGAACTTCGACTGATAAAAGAATACTGAAAACAGCTATACAAATGAGCCATCAATCAGCAATAGACGCTTGGCTTTGTAATTCAATGTTTCCAGACATACAATTTCTGATGTATACCATGGAGAAAATCTTTATCCATATCAACACATAGGTACCTGTGCAAGGACTGATTCCTGATGATCTGGAAAAGAAGCTAGAGTCCTCAACTGGTTGTTGGAGCAGAACTTAGATGACAACGAGTTTATCAGCAGAATTTTTCGGATGGACGAATCTCAATTTACAAGAGATGGGATCACAAAGTTTCTCAATCTTTACACACGGGCGGCGGAAAATCCACACACAGGGATACAGAAATCATTTCAACACAAATTCAGCTTCAATATGTGGGCAGCCTTTGGGGCTTAAAGCAAAAACCATTTTTTGTTTATTTTACCTGTTTCAGGTTTTCCTGAGAATCATAAAATCTATGAGTTTTTCCGCAGTTTAGTTTTAAGTTTACGAATATTACGCATTTTCTGGAGAAAATTGAGCACAAATAAAATGCACGACTGGGTCGCACGAATTTGCTCCTATGTAATAGACTAAGAATTCCCAAAAATGAATGTTATTAGAGAAAAAATGTTCATAAGCATAAAATTAATTTTTTAACTGACTAAAACAACTTATTTAGTAGTTGCAGGTAAGAATAGGATGCCATGTGTTGCAAGCAAATATAGGTTTATGCAAGGTTTATGGTTTCTTAAAAAAATAAGCTTCTATATGAACAATTTTTAAAACATTTTCAAGAAAATATTTTGGTACGCCAATTTAAAGATTTTATTATTGTTCGAATAAAAATTAAATTTACAAAAAAAATATTGAGCCGTTTTTGAGATATTGAATTTTCCAAAAAAAAAATAGATTTTTTTTTTCAAAATTCAAAAAAAAAAAATATTTTTCTTAAAGTTTTGAAATGCAATGTTTTTTAAACTTTTTAAAGGCTTATCTCCAAAAAAAATTAATTAAAATCCGTTATGCCGATAATGAGAAATTCAAAATCTTAAAAAATCGTTCTATGGTAAGTACAGTTAGTAATATCTTGTTTTCAAATTTTTTTTTATTAAATTATAGATTTTAAATATTAATCGAAAGAAAAAAAATGTAAGCCAAATTCTCGGAACCGTTTTGGAGAAAAATACGATTTTCGAAAACCAATTTTTAATATTTGTATGGAGGGTACCGTTATTTTTAAGTAAAATAAATTTTTTTTCTCATATCTTGTAGATTATTTTGAGAAACTTTTATTTATCAAGTTTTAAAAAAATCGAGCATGGGGTTTTCGAAATATTGAGTTTTCAAAAAAAAATTTTGAAATTTTTTTTAAAAATCCAAAAAAAAATTTTTCAAAAATTTGAATACACAATAATATTTAAACTGTTGGGGAGCCTGAACATAAAAAAATGATCAAAATCGGTCGTACCGTTTTTGAGATAATCAAAAACAAAAAAAATGGTTCCAAGGAGGGTACCAAAAATAACCATTTTTTGGATTTTTTCTTCCAACCATTACCTAGGTTTAACTAAATGAAAATTTACATATAATTTTTTACTAGCGATATAGGTACTATAGGGTAAGTTCTGCATTTGGAAAAAAAATCGAACTCGAGATATTGATCAAAGTTGACATTACGATGATAGCGAAGACGAATAAAGTGGGTCCGGCAATTCCGTCTGTCTGTCTGTATGTCTGTAACTCGGTAGTTATGGGTCTTCGGTGATTCCCTAGAGGGGAAATTGAATTTTTTTTTTTAGCTCTTAAACTAACGGTACCCCCCATACACCCGTAATGCAAAATCTTATTTATCTCGAAAATGGCTCAAACGATTTTGATAAAAAAAAATTAGGTGTGATATTTTGGACATGGATTACGTTTTGGTAAAAAAAATTTGGGGCAAAATGTTATTAACGGTACCTGTCATAGAACCGTTTTTTTGATTTTCGACTTTCTCATTAACGGCTCTAACGATTTTAACCAAAAATTTTCAGCAGGAGCCCCCCTAAGTTTAAAATAATATTGTATATAAAAATATTCGAAAAATTATTTTTTGGGTTTTTTTGAAAAAACCTACCTAAATCAATTTTAGAATGGGAGTCGACTCTAAATATTGAGTATAAAACGAGAACCGACTTTTTGTTAATTTTAAAGGACATAAACTATACTTTAACGTTATAGAGCTCGTCTTACTTTAACAGCAGCAAATAGCTAGTTTATCTTTTAAAAGTATACTTTATCCATATTGACAGTGATCATTTCATACAAAAGCAAATCGAAGAAAAAATGTTTACTGATGTTTTATTCGATTTTTTAAAGATGTTTTTTTGTAAACAGACTGAACAGGGGCGAACGCAGGTAGGGGTTTTGGGGGTTCAAACCCCCTCCGAAACATGTGGAATAAAAAAAATAAGGTTCATTTTCTTAAAGAAAAAAAAAAAACAAAGTGTTAATTTCGTGCCATAAATTCTTCTATATCTTTTCATAAAAAGGTTCCATAGTTCATATATTATTAACGTACGGCCCAAGAATAAGAGTCCCTGGAAATAAAAATTGAAGCAATTTTCTTTCAAATTCGCAAAAATTTGAAGTTTTGGTCAATACTTGTACTAACTTAAACAAAAATAAACAAATAAATTTTCTGGTGCAACAGCTCAGAGTGAACCAGGACCTAATGACTGACAACTCTCAACCATTCCTGTGTGCGTGTTACCAGGAACGGAGGGGACCTACAATTTTCTGCCGATTCTGAACGGCTTATGAGCAGCACTTTCCATGACGAGAGATACTCTTGGAGAATTTGTCAATTCCTCGCAAGAGGCAGTACACCCGTGACAAAAATTTTCTTGCAGCGGCTGAGAATCGAACTCGATACCTTCCGCATGACAGTCCAAAGCACTAGCCATTATACCAAAAGGCGTACTACTAACTTAAACAGGGATATTAAATTAATTATAAAGTAGGAGCAAAAGTAAACAACTTTATTTATAACACTTACATAATTAACACATACATACATATACATTATACATATACACATACATTATTATTATAATTAACACATACATTATTATATTCATACCACAATGTCCCACAGAATTAAAAAAAAAATTCATAAAAGTTCATTGAGTTTAATCTAGGCAATGGTTAAAAAAATCATTATTTTCTGGAAGCCCCAAAATTTTTGTATCTAAAAATAAAGATACCCACCATACAAATAAAAAAATTGTTTTCGAAAATCATATTTTTTTCAAAAACAGCTCAGAAAATTTTGATAAAGTTTTTTTTATTTCGATTAATTTTTACGATCTAGATATAATTTAATAAAAAAAATTTAAAATTAAGATATAACTGAATTTACCTACCATGAATCGTTTTTTTCGAATTTTGAATTTCTCATTATAGGCAGAACGGATTTGAATGAAATTTTTCATGGAAAAGCTTCTAAAAAGTTTTAAAAACATTGCATTTCAAAATTCGTTATCTCAAAAACGGCTCAATGTTTTTGTTTGGAAATTTATTTTTTATTCGTACAATAATGAATACTAAAGGTTGGCCTACAAAAATTTTTTCTTAAAAATGTTTTAAGAATTTTGTAGATATTTTTTAAAAAAGCACTACGAGTAATAATTTTTGTTCTTCCATAAACTAATATTTGCTTGAATCACATGGCATCCTGTTTATATCCCAACTACTAAAGCTGTTGTTTTATTCATTCAAAAAAGAATTTGAGTGCTTATGAACAGTTTTTCTCTAATAACATTAAATTTTGAAATTCTTAGTCTTTTAAATAAAAGCAATTTCGTGCGAGCCGGTTACTCATTTCGTTTTTGTGAAAGTTACAGTTAGAAATGAACAGCACATGGATAATTATGTAGTGTAGTTAATGTAGGTACCAGTTGTACCAGTTGAGTGTTGCTGTGTCCTTATACATCATATGTTCGTAAAACTCTTTTTCGTTTGATTGCAAAAGTACAACAAGTTATGACTTCACGTATCAATATATTCCGGATTTAGCTTTGTGGAATTTATTATAATTCTATTTTAAGGTATACACTTACGGAATCACTTACACTCTTTTTTTCTTGTTGCATTAATGATATTATACCTATGAACCAAGTAATGGCCTCCATCACATCACAATATAGTAATAAAATAATATAGATATTATTATAAAAATCTCATACTTTTTTCTTAAACCCCCTCCGAAATTATTTTCTGCGTCCGCCCCTGAGACTGAATATTATAAATTCGAAACAATCGTACGAAAGTGCTCCACGATGAACAAATCTGTAAATACAAATAAATGTATGTAGGTACATTTATACATAATATCTTATGTATGCACGCGCGACGCCGCCGGCCGAGACGAGTATAGCTAAATGAATCTGCACCTTGCAACAACAAATTGAGTTTTTATGCTTTATTTCCATCTAAAATAATGTAAATCACTTATAAACTATCAAAATCTGTACCGAGGTAGTATATAAAATGTACTTTTTTCGGCGAAAAATCATTTGGTTTAAAGTTGTCTGTTCTTTTTACTTTTTTTTTTGTGTTTTTGTAGTTGTGTGAGTTATGTATCTATCAAATTAAGGGTTGTTCAACGCAAATTCGCTTAGGTTCTGTTGTAAAACCCACATCAGTTAGAAGAGTTGTCTAAAGTGTTTAAAATTATGCAAAAGTTAGACCAAGTCTCCAAGCTAAACGACTGCGTTAAGTAGAGCCGGTTTAATTCCCTAAACGAGAACTGTTTAAGATTTTGCGCCAATATCTTCAAAACTTATGAACGATTATTTTTTTAAATTATTTCCTAAAATCAATATTATTTAATACTTAAAATTCGCATCCCACATTTTTTTCTTGAAAAATTTTAACGAAATTTCTTATATAAAAAATTTATTTATTTAATAATAAAACGATTTTTTAAAGTTTGTTTGCATAAATTCATACTTTTGTAGGAATCAGACGGCAATTTCATTTTAAATTCATGTTTTATATTTATAAAATGTATCTTAAATTACAAAGTACTTTTACATAAGAGCAAGTTCGTGCGATCCAGTCGTGCATTTTATTTATTTTTTTTTTAATCTGTGGGACAGTTTTCGAGAAAAAAAATATTTAGATAAAAAATTTCGAAAAAAATTCGTATGGCAGGTTATTTTTGGTCTTAAAAAAAAAAAAGAAAAAAACATCCGGGGGAAAAAATTAAAACCCATATCTACCAAGTTTGAAGAAAATCGGCCAAGCCGTTTAGCTGTAGTCGAAGGGACAGACAGACAGAATTTCGAGACCCACTTCTTTAGTCTTGGCTATCATCGTAATGTCAACTTTGATCAAAATCTCGGGTTCGATGTTTTTTCCGAATGCATAACTTGTCTTATAGTACCTAAAGTCGCAAGTAAAATTTAGCATGGGCAGGAAATGAACAGGAATGGAACACACTAGAAACTGGATATCTCAAGACCGAGATAAGATATCAAATTTGTTTAAACGCAATTACAAAGGCCGGTATTTCTTCTAAAAATAAATGCCAAAAATAATGTCTCTTCTTAAATCCCCGATATACGTACTTAGGTTAGGTATGATATACAAATTGGAGATGGACCCTTACTGTAAATGAGGTTTTTTATAATATTTAATATACACAGCCAAGAATTACGCCCTAAAATATTATGCACATATTAAGAGACACCCTGTATAAGCCATTATTGAGGAGTTATTAAATTAAAAAAAAAAGAATTATCCATTTTGTATAGGTATAATAAAGGGATTCTAATGTAGAATAGAATATGCAATTTTATAGATAGACTTTCGTGAAATATATGAATAATTTCAAAGACCATACAATTTCTATGAAAAAACATAAGATATTTAATGCAAATCTCAAGACATAAATAAAAAGAAGAACAATTAATTTAAAAATCATTAATACTAACCTAATTGAACCCAGTCCAACTCAATGTTTTTTTCTAGTAATTACTTTGCCATTCCCTCACTCCTTCCTTCCTTATTGTACGCTTTAATTCAAAAACAAAGAGGAACTTTCTTCAGAAAAGTTTTCAAACTCTTAATTGATTCAAATAATGAGGAAACAAAGAACCCACAAAGAATGTCCTTCATGTCTTCAGTTTTACACTTTAATAGCCACTTGTATTCTATATCTATACTCGTAAGTACATAGGTACATATATTCATACTAACACAATTTTCCGATGTGTATTTAAACCAACCAAAACAGCAAGTACATAAAAATGAAAGAAAAAAAATATATTTGTGTAATTACCCAGTTTTTCTCCACATTCCACATTGCGTACTATAGCAAGTATCAATCCACCAGCTAACAGTAATAAAATGTGTCTTGCCATAGTGTGATGTCTCCTTTTATCCCTAGTCTGATAAATTACAATTCCTATTCGGCTGAGCTGGATTTGCGCTTATTTTCCGTTCTCCTCTTTATAAATCCTTTTTACGAGTACAGGAGGACGAAGAAGCGGTATATCTGTTAAGATTATCTAACAGATAAGACTAATAGATGAATTTAGCAGAGGGAGTTGATGATACTAATATATGTATATGCTGGGTTTAATGTTGCTACTTCACAACTACAACACTCCTTTTAGTGAGTCGGAGATTCTTATTAATTTCGTTTGCACATTTCTCACGTTCGGCTAGGTCTGGTTTGCATTGGACTCTTTGCTCTTTGCCACTTTATATTCCCTTCAATTTGCTTAAAGCCTTTTTTATATGTGGGTTCGCAGAAAAGGATGTTTCACACATCCAGCCATACAAATACACGCACACACTCAGATGCAGAGGCACATAACTAGGAATGAACGTAATTTTGCTCCGACATTTTGTTTCGGGGCTATTTAGATATTATTTATTTATTTTTTCAAAGAAATGTTATTCAAACAATTCGGTTGTTTAGTTTTTTTCGTATGTTAAGTGGCACTGGCACTCTTTCCAGGATGTGGATACTCGTAATATTTTTTTTATGAACATTGCCATTCAATTTTTTTTGTTTGTAGGTGTATTTTATTTGTTTTGTTTTTTATTCCGTTTTCACACTGCAATTTAGTGAAAATAAAATGTACAAACGAGAACGAGAAAAAAAAAACTACAACTTCACTTTGTTGTTGAAACTACATAAATGTACCTACATATATTTCCCAAATTGGAAATGAAGTCCTCATTTTTATTGTTGTATTTTAATCTAGATCCTTTTTTTCTATTATTTTGCAGAACTTTCCCAATTTAATAATTGGTTGATTTGAAATTGATTTTTTTTTTCAAGCACTAGGTATGTATATGAAATTATATGGACTTTATTTAAAATACAATTCAATTCAATTCAATTCCTCTTTTTTAACTCCATTATTTCCATTAATTTTTTTTTTTTGATTGATTTGATTGATAAATACGATATATTGCAATTAGCTTCTGGTTATATAGTGTTGATATCCAAAAGAAAAATATTTTGGGCACCTTTATTCATTCAGATAACCTATTATAGTGGGTTTATTATTCAATGGAAAACACTCGAATTAATTTTGTACCTTTGTTTTATAAAATATATATACACTAAGCTTTTGTGATGTTTCAATTTGTATTCATGATTTTTTTTTTTGATTAAAGAACAATTACAAATAGTGTTTTATGAAGATTTATATCACTGCGTCGTTACACGTTTATTTTGACAGTTTGTACGGAGTAATTGTTTTAAATCTGAAAAGGAAAGAAAAAAAACTAGATTAAACGATTGGAATAAAATTCATGATATTTAATAAATGTAAAATGTCATTTAAAGGTTAAACTTTAAGTAAAGTCGCCAAGTGGATCGTACTGGCACATATCACGTACTCTCCTAACATAATTATAGGGTTTTTCAACAGGGACGCTACAAAAGTAGAGCGACAGGGACAGCAAACGACGCCATATTTCTTTCCGCTCTTTTGACATTTCTCTTCAGTTTGCCATTTCATGATGGAAAGATATACGAGCCAACAACGAGTCAAAATTATTAAAATTTACTACCGAAATTCGGAGTCAGTGGCCTCAACGTTAAGAGCACTACGTCCAATTTATGGTCGTCATAATAGTCCTAGCAGATCAACAATTGAGCGTCTAGTGGGAAAATTTGAATCCACAGGCACAGTACAAAATGTTTCCGTGCCAGTGAGACAAAGAAGTGCCTGTAGTGTCGAGAATATTGCTGCCGCTGAGGCTTCAGTTGCAGAAAGCCCAAATGTGTCTCTTACACGTCGTTCTCAAGCGTTGGGCATCTCTGTTACGTCGTTGTGGCTAATTTTGAAAACCGTCGAAAATTGGATTCAGCGTCTGGACTTCTGCAAGCATGCCCGTGGCATCGAACGTACTTTCACAGGAATAAAGAATTTCATTGATATCCAAAACCATTTTCGTTTTATTTAAAAAAACTTTTGTAGCGCTCTTATTGAAAAACCCGATACATACAAGTTCCTTAAGAGATAAAAACAGAATGCCACATGGTTTCTTAAAAAATAAGATTTTATGTACCTATACGTACAAATTCAAAAAAAAAACATTTTTGTACGCAAACCTTACACAAATAAAAATTAGATTTTCAAAAATAAATATTGCCCCATGTTGAATTACACATCGAATTTTCAAAAAATAAAATATTCTTTTTTTAATTCAAAAAATATTTTTTTTTTTTTTTTAAGTTTTGAAATGCAATGTTTTTCAAACTTTTTAGAAGCTCCTCTATAAATTTTTGCTTCTGTATGTCTGTACCTTGATCTTGAGCCTAAGCCACTATTTTCTTTGTTTCAGTGTGTCTGTATGTCTGTACCACTCTCTACAGCCTAAACCACTAGATCTATGTTCTTCAATCCCGGTAGTTTAGGGTCTTCGGTAATTCCCTAGAGAGGAAATTGAAAGTTTTTTTTAGCTCCAAAATTAACGGTACCCCCCATACACCCGTATTGCAAAATCCTATTTATCTCGAAAACGGCTCTAACGATTTTAACAAAAATGTTCACCAGGAGCTCGCTTAAGTTTAAGATAATATCACAAATAATCATATACAGATCTCATCTCCATACAAAAAAATGTCCTAAGATATTTTTTCAGCAGACAAACTTTAGCAGACAAAGATACAAAAATCAAGAGCGATAAGAGAACTACAATGACCACAATGTAGGAGAGTGAAAAATGTATCTTTCCATTGGGTAAGCGACTAAGCGACAAGGGTTCTCTTGTTCTCATCAAAATTTAACAAATCGTACCAGACACAGCGCATCCCTTTCCCACTGGGGTTATATTGTTTCTGTTCTACTTTTCCTAATTATATTTTGTCATTCGTAAAATTTCTGTTCTGTGTGGATGGATGTTGTTTTTGTTTTTATATTTGCCTTTTCCTGTGTTCCTTTATTGGTTTTGGTGGCTGGTGTATGCCGCGGCGACTCCTTGGCTGGTGTTTTTGTTTTTTTTTTTATTTCGATTTCTTGTGAGGGTATTGCACTTTTTGGTAGGAATTTTCTTGTTTGGATTTTGGCAATATCTTTTCGTTTTCAAGTGTATCTGCTTTGGGTAGGTATAGAAAAATGGAAATGGATTTTGTATGTTATGTAAGTAGGTTATGTTGATTTGCTTATAACTTCAGAATTATTGATAAGATCTTTAAGGACAAGCACTTAAAATAAAGGTAAAATTTCTAGTTTTATTATAAGAAAAATGCTAAAAATGAAATTTGAGATTTAGATTAAGCTTCTTTTTTACATGCCAGCCGATGTTTAGCTACTTTCTTTCAAACAATCGAAATCTATGCAAAATTACTCCCTCTTTCAAATCAAAATGCATTCGTGTGACTTTGTATTCTCCAGGAAGTACTCGTAGGTACATATTTATGTTTCTGTTTTGTTTATTTTTTTTGGAGATATTATGTAGACAGAATCGAAAGTGAAAATTATTTCCTCGTCTCAAGAAAGAAGAACGGCATTTGGAGGAAGGTTAGGTATTAGTTTTTAAGTTTCTTTACTTCTTTTTTAGCTAAGTACATGTGTATAGATCTGTGGTCACAAGAAAAACCCGCTAAAGTCTTTTTTACTAATTTTTGAGGAGAGCAGTTTAAAGTTTTTTTAACAAACGCTTGAAATTACAAATGACTAGGTATATTGGGCGATTGGAAACTCCGTTCAGGTTGAATAAAAAATTTAAATAAAGATAATTTTACTCTTTCTTAGTTAAAAATTAAATTAAATTATCTGCAGTTTAGTTGTTTTTCCATTTTAAAGAAACTTTTTGTTCTGGTCTAAGAACTACTTTAGCTGATTTTCCTTGTCTATTCTGTTAAATTATCCAGTTCTTGTGTCAACTTTAGTTCTTATTCCTAACTTAATAAAGAAAAATCTATTATTTTTAGCAGAGAATGAGAACCAACTTTGAACGTTCAGATAGAATGAATGAAAATACAAAAAAAAACACAACAAACTCTTCATCATGCATTGTAAATTAATAAAAAAACAAATCAAAAATTGAAAACCAAAATTAAAAAAGGGTTTTTTATCTTCATCGTCACTTCTTTAATCTGATTAAATGTTGATTTCGTTGGAACTAGTTTTAAGATTTTTATAAAAATAACTAAAATCTGGATTTATGTATTGTAATAAACCCAAAAGATCTTTTTCTTATCTGGGCCTGCAGGGCTACTTTTATCTTAGATTAAAATCCATAGCAAGTTGCGCATGTTGTGTCTTTTTTTTAAATTTTTTTATTTTAATTTTAAATTTAGTGTTCCGAATATTTTTGAATATTTGGTGAGGCTCACAGGATTACAAACTTCATTTCTATACATAGAGTGATTTAAACTGCCATGAATATATTTTTTTGTATGTACCCCGACAAATCTCAAGTGGTTCGGTTGGACATGAAACTTTTACGGCTATTTCCTTTTAAATGAAACTTTCCGTTTCAGATAAAAACATATTGTAAAATGTGGTCTTCAAATTTGTATATTCATCATATTCCAAAGCGTATTTCACTTAGGTTTCACCGCGTCGCTTTCTTTGCATTGCGTTAGACAGAGTACTTCATTTGTTATTTCCTATAGTTTTTGAGCACTTCTTTATTATTAAAAAAGTAACAAATTCAAATAATATTTTTTTTTTATAATTTTCAATATTAAATTTTATTAATTTTCTTATAAACTGTAAGTTCAATCCCAAAAAAAATTAAAAACTTTGTTTGTATATGTATGTTTTTCTACTTTATTTTATATTTTTCATGCTTAATAAAGTGCCCCTGAAGAAAACTGAAACCTCAGCCGAAACGTCGCACAGTGGGTCCTCTCCATACATATCAGTGCTCAAAATACAGTTTTTAATGTTTGTCTTTAAAAAAAAATAAAGATGCATAATCAATATACATATTATAACACATGTCATTTGTAAGTATTATCTTTCTTCTCTGTCTAATGGTTAAGTTACGGTAAATTCAAGTTGACTCTTTGTCATTGATTTTTATTAGACATGCGCAAGTTTTAATTTTGTGCAGTTTTATTTTAATTTTAAAAGTTAACTTCGTTAAACAAAAAAAAAATTAAAAATATGTTGTTTGTTCAAGAAGGCATGTAGATTGCAAATACATTTTTATTTTCGTTTGAAAGGTGTTACTTAGTGTATAAAATACATAAATGGATGACGGTTTTACTCACGGGCACTGAAATTTTTAAAATTACTTTTTTTTAACTGGCGCAGAGAACTTTTAAATCTAAGTATACAGCATGAAAGAAGAAATATTTGTTATTAAAAATCCGAAGACAGAAGTAAAAGTTAGGTACGCTAATTCGAAATATCACTGTTTGAGTTCGCGGTTCAATAAATAAATAATACAAAGGCCGACAAAAAAATTTGGTAGTGGATGTTTAGCTAAAATATGAGTATGTGGGTTTATAGGTATGTTTATCATGATATCAAATCCGAAAATTCTAGCAGGTTTTTTCTCAGCCTTGGGTAGGGGGTAGGGGTGAAATTAAAAACTGTCTATTTTTCCTATCTTTGTTCCAGAAATGTAACCACTTATATAAATATAAAATTTAAATATTCAATTTGATGCTCTGTAATTAAATTTACATACCTGAATTTCGACCATCCAACTGATAGAACTTAAAATATAAGCTTTTTAGTGACTCATATTGAATTTTTTGTTAATTTTTTGCTTAATATAAGATCGGTTTTCAGATACATGCGGAAAGATTTAGGTGTTTACGTGAAGCTCTGTCATTGGTATCCCATGACCACAAGTCTGCACCAAATCCTTATCAATGAAAGTGAAATATTGACTCATGCCCTACTTCCAATTAGCCAGTTAAGCGAAGAAGACCAGGAGGTGCGAAATAGAGATTTTCATATATCGGCAACAATTCAGCGGGAAGACATCACAAAAAAAGAAAGAAGGATAACATGTGGGATGTTATAAATAGGTTATTTATTTCTGCCAATCCCTTGATAACATCGCCCACAACGACAGTCATTCACCGAAAAATGTTTTATCCTGAAGTCATAAATACTCGTATGTTACTCGAAGAACAATTGTTTTCTTAAAATAAATCTATCAATAACCTTGAAAATATTTACTATAGTCAGAAATATATTCATTAATAATAATATTTTCATTTTCAACAGCAGTTAATATCTATTTATAACAGTTCTTAGCATTTTAAATAAGATTTTGAATTTTGAGCACTGCTTAGTATGAAGGGGACCCACTGTGCGTCGGGAAAACTAATGAAAGTCTTTCATTAATAAATTATTGAGACCAAATAAGCCGAATAAGAGAAATCTTGAAAAACTTTTTCAAATTATAACGAATTGGTCAAAAAAACTTCTAATTATTTTCAATGTTCCTTAATGTCTGACGATTGTGAATCGTTGTTTTTGAACGGAATATCCAAATTTAGCTCTTTTCACTTTTTGGGTGCGAAACATGAGAAGCAACAGTATTATTTAGTATAAAATCAGGGTCTTTTAGAGAATCATGGAAATTTTCCCATTCTGGCAAATTATCATAAGTTTTATTCCCTGATGCTGATATTATATTATTACTAGCCGCCCGTGCTCGCGTTGCTAACTACGAATATTTTTTTTTTAATTGTGAATCTAAACCATTCTCAGATCCCCTTGAACACACACAAAAAATTTCATCAAAATCGGTCAAGTCGTTTAAGAGAAGTTCAGTGACATACACACTCACAGAAGAATTATATATATTAAGATTATTTTATGAAAACATTCACCGTTGAACTCATTTGAATTGTCTAAAATAATGGAAAACCAAAAACGTTTCCGTAGTTTTCGCATTTGTATGTGGTCATTAGTAGATATATTAACTTTTTTGTAAAACATATTTCCGGGAATTCAGGAAACGTTAACAAACTTGATTCAATGTTTTCTGTGCATTTAAAACATTAAAAAAATGTTAAATATATATTGTTTAACCAATATCTTTATTGTATTCTGGTGTAAAAGATCTCGGTGTCAGTGCGATGCGACGTGAAACCAAACATCTAAAAAGTAGGAGTGTCTCAGTTTTGTAGATTCCGATTTAAGAGAAGCTTAATTGCTTTCAAAAAAAAATCAAGTAAGTGCATAATATTAAATCTTATAAAAACAGACTTCTTTCAAAGGACATTCGGGCTACTCGTAAATTAAAATAAAAACGCTCTTATCGTCAGCTCTTGATTTTTTAAGTGTTCGAGCCAATAACAAAAGTCTTTGCGATAGATAAACTAATTAAGTTACAGTTACTAACTAAAAGTATTCATCTTTTATTCTATTTCGATAACTAAGTGCTATTATGCAGAATTTTACCATTTTCGATACATCTATTTCGTTAAGAAGATCCATGGTTTCGTTTTCTGTTAAGAAGTCAGTACTCCAGTTTTATGTCTTCTAGTTTTCCTTAGAACGGGAACGGGACACCTTTCCAATAAAATGAAAAACATCCCCACGTTCTGTGAGATTATACACATCACACAAAGTAGCATCAATAAAGAAAACGTTGATCATCATAGATCATAGCTCTATAGTAGTTCAAGAAGAGAACTTACTATTAGAGCAATTTAAATCTAATTGGAATGATGGTTATTGTTGGGATAAAAAAGAAATTTCATTCAACACATTTAACATAACAGAAATAATTACTAATAAAACTTAAAGAATATGACACCTCTAATGAAAAAACTCCACTTTTATGGCCCTCTGAAACGTAATTTCAAATATTCGTTCGCAATATTTAAACAAAGATTTATTTCCGTAAATTTAAAAATTTGCCACCCTATCTGTGGTTCGTCGTTGACCGCTTTCGTGAATTCGTAGACGGTGAGTAGGGCCGTAAGAGTGCATTCCGTATTGTCACGCTGATCGCGAAACTAAAAAAAGAGGCTGGGTGCGACCCACACTGATAACTTCCCATTTGTGGTCTTGAAAACTTTATATTAGGTTTCAACTAGAACTTTCTTCGTTTTTTTCGTTTCCTGAACAATTTTAGAAATGTCGCTTAGTATACATTCTTACGGGAAGGTATCGATGTATAAAAAAACATACTTTAGAAGGCACTATCGGTGTTCATTCCCAAGAAATTCGACTTGAAATACAATTTCAACTAGTTTTCACTAGAATTTTTAAGTTTTTTTATTTAAAAAAAAAACTATTAATTCAATATTTGTCAACATTTTACCAATTGTACAAAATTATACTATGCATAAAATAAACTAAATTAGAAGTCAATATCACTACTAGTTATCGAGAAATTTGAGTCTTAAAACAATTTGTACTAATTTTCAATAGAATTCTATATAGTTTTTTATTTTTTGTAAAAAAACTGTAAACTGAATTTTTTGGAAATTTCCACCAGTTGTCAAACACATTATTTTTCGTAAAATAAAATTATTTTGAGTTTCAAATTGTTTTTCGTTCTTAGAATATCTGGGTTATGAATTTTTTTTTTCAGTTTTTTTTTTTTATTTAAAAAAATAACCGTATGTTCATTTTTTTTCCAAATTCATACCAAATCTTTATGACCTTATAATGAGTACATTAAATTTTAATTGAAATCAATAGCATTATTTTTTCGTGAGATATTTGAAACTAACCAAAATTTTTACTTTTTTTTAAACCGTTATAGTGAAAAAACTACTCACTGAATATTAATAAACGCCCTTTCAGCCTCTTTCGAAGTTATTATCTATTAAACAAAATTTATTTGAAGTCGATATCTTTACTCGTTCTTGAGATATCGACGACGAAAAATTGTACCAGAACGTACGGACGTACGAACGTACGAACGTACGAACGTACGTACACACACACAGACATCTCTCTAAAAATGATTGATATAGCCTCTAGGGACCTTGAAATGTCGAGAAATGCCAAAAATTCCAATTTGACAAATCGGACCGATTACAATAACTCCCTATGGGAAGTTAACAAAACGTTCCGAAACTCTCGCGAAACTGAAAGGGAGTGTTCCGAAACATATGATATGCATATGCGAGATATGATAAGATAACTAGGATTCGACGGAAACGATATTCCAGTCTCAGCCAGCTCAATGTTTTTGCTCCCTCCCGCATCACAGAAAGTTATTTCGATTGTGTTGTTTATAGTTTAAATACTGTTGAATCTTCTAAAACTAAGCACTTAGTACTTCACTCAACCTTTGAACTAGTTTTTGAAAATGAAAAGAGTTAAAGGAAGCGGCGCAATATACCGCAAGAAAAAGGTTAAGAAAGAAGCAGATGCGAAGACGCGAAATATTTCAGTTATAGTTCTGGTTCAAAAACTACGTTAACGTCTTCGGCGGCATCCAGCAGCAGCGGAAGTGATTCCAATGTAAGTAAGATTCCTCCATCTACAATCGTGAGTGGCCTAGAATTGTCCTCCGGCCAATATTCATGGGAATGCATAACTTATTTTAGGGCAGAAGAAGAAGACGTGCCTGCCGTCGAAGTTGGAAGTCGTTCTGGTCGCACCACAGAGCAGGGTCAAGACGAAGTCGAATCACCAGAAGTATCTCAAGCATCTTCACAAGCCTGCAGAAAAAGTGAACCTCGTGAAGCTGTAAAGACGCTTAAAAAAAAGAGGCTGGGTGCGACCCACACTGATAACTTCCCATTTGTGGTCTTGAAAACTTGTAATAACTAAGAAGGTTGGTAGGTACATATTATATACTGAATTATAGATTTCCGTGTTTTTTAATATTATATTATAGAAATTACTTTATTATTTCGGTTCCAAACATTTTAATTGAAAAAAAATTAAAAACGAAATATTCAAATATAAAAGATATGGTTCGGTTATTGATGGAACTGTACTTACAAAATATATCCGCTCTAAAACTAGATTTATGTCAAATATAAGCCATTTGTTAGAAATTGTATTATGTATAAAATTAAATAATTGCAAAGTCAATATCATTGCTCGTTCTCAAGATATTCTAGTCGAAAAACAAATATTACCACTTTTTAGTAGATGTCTTTTATATTTTTGTTAAAACTGTCAATTCGATACTTGTCAAAATTTAACCATATGTTAATAATTGTATTATGTCGATACCTTCCCGTAAGAATGTACTAAGCGACACTTTTTTCGAAAATGACTTTTTGATGAGGAAATATACTATATGTATGTTAAGGGCCACGTTTTGGTCTGGGTTTCGCCAACCTATTAGGCATGAAAAGGAAACTAGAGTAAAAATAAAAAAAATTGTCAACTGCCATGTTTTCTCATTAAGATAATGTTGCCCCCCGAAATTTTTATTATCCGCCAAAAAAATTATGCTAAGCGACATTAAAAAAGATCTCATTGTCGTGAGCAACAAAAAATTTTGCTAGATGTCACTTAGTTTAACCAAAATTGTCTCTTAGCACACTATGATTCAACTATAACTTTCTTCGTTTTTTTCGTTTCCTGAACAAATTTAGAAATGTAGCTTAGTATACATTCTTACGGGAAGGTATCGATGTATAAAATTACATACTTTAGAAGGCACTATCGGTGTTCATTCCTAAGAAATTCGACTTGAAATACAATTTTAACTAGTTTTCACTAGAATTTTTAATAGTTTTTTTATTTAAAAAAAAAAAACTATTAATTCAATATTTGTCAAAATTTTACCAATTATACAAAATTATACTATGTATAAAATAAACTAAATTAGAAGTCACTATCACTACTACTTCTCGAGAAACTTGAGTCGAAAAACAATTTTTACCAATTTTCAATAGAATTTTATATAGTTTTTTATTTTTTGTAAAAAAAATGTAAGCTGATTTTTTTTGAAATTTTCACCAGTTGTCAAACACATTATTTTTCGTAAAATAAAATTATTTTGAGTTTCAAATTGTTTTCCGTTCTTATAATATCTGGGTTATGAAATTTTTTTTTTCAGTTTTTTTTATTTAAAAAAATAACGGTATGTTCATTTTTTTCCAAATTCATACCAAATCTGTATGACCTTATAATGAGTACATTAAATTTTATTTGAAATTAATAGCATTATTTTTTCGTGAGATATTTGAAACTAACCAAAATTTTTACTTTTTTTTTAAACCGTTATAGTAAAAAAACTACTAACTAAATTTTAATAAACGCCCTTTCAGCCTCTTTGGAAGTTATTATCTATTAAACGAAATTTATTTGAAGTCGATATCTTTACTCGTTCTTGAGATATCGACGACGAAAAATGGTACGAGAACGTACGGACGTACGAACGTACGCACGTACGAACGTACGAACGTACGTACACACACACACACAGACATCTCTCTAAAAATGATTGATATAGCCTCTAGGGACCTTGAAACGTCGAGAAATGTCAAAAATTCCAATTTGACAAATCGGACCGATTACAATAACTCCCTATGGGAAGTTAATAAGTTTGTGAAAGTTCTTCAGGTACTGGAAGAATTGACGGATCGGTAGCCAGTCTTCTTCTGACAGTCATGCAGTCATTAAACTTCCTCACTTTTCTTGGCTTTTGAGCTGCAGAGCTACCTGAAGAAGATGACGCACAGATTTACCTGCAGCAATGTGGACTGACTGTGGATAAGTGTGCTCAGAAACTCTGCGTTTTAAAAGCTCTCCTGGTGGAGAGCAGAGACCGTTTCGTCCAAGCCGCAATCGACTTTTCTAAGACTTTTTGGAAAAAACTCGGAATCGATCTCAAAACGAGTACAATTCGCAGGAAAAAACACATGCATGGAGATGAATCCGCAGATGCAGCTTCGTCTCACGAGCCTCATTCGTAAGGCTCGTAAAATCCGTTTATGAAACCTCTAATTCTATTTTACTTTCAATAAAAGATACTTCATTGCCTGTTAAATGATGTCTCGAAATTTAATTTAAATTTAGTATTGAATGGGGCGGAAAAATGGGTCTCCCGCCCCGGGCGCTGAGATGGTACGCTTCGCCACTGGTGTCGATCCACCAGATGACCTTTCTCTCCTTCGAGTCTCCAGCCCTCTATGTTCCCGAAGATGACTGTGAAGTCTTGCCAAAAGTGAATAGAGGGGACATCTCCTATTTGGGAAGCTTTCAGCTTACAATCTCTGTGCCTCCCGACAGGAACCATCCGCGAAATCGCAATAATGCATATCTGTCAATTCTTCTCGAGAGTACTCGTAACTTGCCATCGTTTTGTGTTGACGATTTGATACTCAAACGCAATTTAGAAATGAGTTTTAAACAGAATGTCCTATTTGTGGTTAGGTAGAACATATTTGGTTTTTTTTTTGTATAAGTAATCCTTTTTATTTGGGTATGACGTATGAGGTAGGCATGCAGGTCAATTTCGTTAAATTGAACACAATAAATAATAGAGTTGAAATCTAGTTAATCCAGTTTATTTTTTTATTATTTGCTCAAAACCGGATGCTATACAATACAAAATAAAAAAATTCCAATTTGACAAATCGGACCTTCCCTATGGGAAGTTAAAAAGGATAATCCGCTAATTTAATAATAAAATTGACCTGAGCTGATCAAACTTCGGAAAACCAAAAAAAAGTGTTTTTTTTGGAAAAAAGTACTTTTCATTTTTTTTTATTTCTCAAAAACTAAAATATTTTAGCATCCGTTTTTCTACTTTTTATTTAAAATTAATAAGAGCACTGAATTTTGAAAACAAAAATTATACTTAATTACATACAATTTTGAAAAAATTAGTTTTAATTTTTTTTTTTCAAAATTTCGAGTTTGAAGATTAATTTCTTAAAAACTTCACAAACACAACTTTATTTAAAATGAAAATTAAAAAAGAGTTTTGTGGCTTTCCAAAACGGTATGGCAGGGCATTGCAAGTTATTTTAAATATTTTTTTTCTGTTTTTCAGAAGTAATTTTTTTAGAAAATTGCCCCTCCCGCCTAAACGGAGGGAAATAGACCCCCCTTCCACACTATTTTAGCTTTTTGGTGCACCTTTTACCAATAACCGTGTATCTATATATTAATACATTAACAATTTTTTTCTAGTTCCTTTTTAATATACTTAAACTGAACGCCCGACAATAAAAAAAAATGTGTGTGTACTGACGTACGCGCGCTTGAAGTAAGACTTCTTTTCCCAAAAGCAAAGACTCTGTCCGATTCATGTGCTTTTCGGAAACATAAAAAAAAATCTAGTTTTAGTATAGTCTTGTAAATTGCAACATGTCAAAACCACTTCCAAATACATTTTTTTTTAAATAGATATTTCTTCCAATTTAAAATCATAGGAGGTTTAAATTGGAACTCAAAACTGATTCAATTATACAAATGATGCAATTAGTTTTGAAATGACCACTTTGGTCTATCTGCCAATTTCTTGAACTTATGAAGAAAATCATATATAACTTGCTTGTTACTAAAGTTGAGCAAAATGGATGGCGCTCTTTTTGACGCATAGATGCCGCTTTTTTGACTAACATGTGGTGTCTATTCTTGACACCAACTATTTGTTTTGCGTTAAACGTCACCAAAGCGGAATTATAATAAAAACAAACAACTAATTAAGAAGTGAAGTATCACTGACAATAAATTTATTGAGAAGAAAGTTAAAGTTCTAATTTAATGAATTATATAAAAACTTAATTGAGCAGACAAAATGAAAGTGGACTGTGCTGAGCGTCGTTAAGAAAAAGAGTGAGTAAGAACATTTGAATTTTCTCCTATCTGTTCTTTGGCTTGATGTTGATTTTTTTCAGCCTTTCAATGGCAGAGGCGCGACTGTCGACTACACTGTCGCCACAGTCACTCCCCCTCGAGTGTCTTTCAGCAGCTGGATCTCTAAAGGCTGGATGATGAAAGTTCACGGTTCTTCTTTTTGTTTTGTAGGTTTGTTGAGGTGGATCCATTATGGAGCCCCAACGATGTGACTGGATTTGTTCGTTGGTTGATGCTGAAGGTGTTTTATCAATTGGGTCTTCATCTGTTTTGCTTATATAGCAGGGTTTGAGTCTATCAATCGATACGTTTTTTTCTTCATCATTGATTTTCAATTTGTAGATTCTGTCTGATGTTCGCTCTATTACCTTGTAAGGACCTTGGTACGGTGGCTCTAAAGGAGCTTTGACATGATCACAGCGTAACCAGACGTGCGTACAGCTTTGAAGATCCTTAGAGATAAACATTCTGGCTTTGTTGTGATGTGCCGTTGGTGTTGGACGGATTCCACGCATGAATTCTCGGTGTTTTTCTATGAATAAACACGAATCACTTGATGGCACATCTGATGAGACGAAGAATTCTCCGGGTACTCTTAGATGTGTTCCATATAGCATTTCTGCTGGAGTTGCCTGGATATCTTCCTTGAATGATGTTCTCAGTCCAAGTAAAACTGTTGGCAGTATCTCAACCCAGGGTTTTGGAGAACACATAAGTGCTGCTTTCAGTGTTCTGTGCATGCGTTCGACTATTCCATTGGATTGTGGATGGTATGGTGTCGTTCTGGATTTTTTTGTTCCAACGAGATTTGTGAGAGCTTGAAAGAGAGCTGACTCAAACTGGGCGCCTTGGTCGGAGGTTATTGTGACAGGAGAACCATAGTGAGATATCCAATGATTAAATAACGTTGTTGCAACTGTGTCGGCGGTCATATCTTTGATGGGAACTGCAACTGGCCATCTTGAAAAGCGGTCTATCATTGTTAGACAATATTGATACCCATGAATCAATGGTAGAAATATGATGTCTATGTGGAGGTGATTGAATCTCGTATCCGGAACTTGTATATGGTCATGTTGAAGCTTTGTGTGGCGATGTACTTTGGCTCTCTGACATGCTAAGCACTCTCGAGACCATTGTAATGCGTCCTTACCAATTCCAGGCCAGGTATATTTTTCTCTTAACAGACGTGATGTTGTTCTGCCACTGGGATGTGCTATGTCATGGATAGTTTTGAATGCTGTTCGTCTAAGTGATGCTGGAATGTATGGCCTGACGATGCCTTGAGAAATGTCGCAATAGATATTGATGTCACGTTCAGCCTGTAGTTCTTGAAGATGTAGTGAAGATGGATTTTGTATTAAATCTCGCAGGTGATCATCTTTAAGTTGTTCGTCTCTGATGCTTTTTGGGCTTAATATGGTCGGCATGTTTATGGTGTTGATCCGTGACAAGGCATCTGCTACGACGTTATCTTCACCTTTTACATAAACTATGTTTGTTGTAAATTGTGAGATGTAGTCTAGCTGGCGGATTCTGCGATCAGGAGCCTTCTCATGCTTTTGCTTAAATGCATATGTCAGTGGTTTGTGGTCAGTTTTTATGACGAATGATCGACAGTCTAGAAGATGGTGAAAGAACTTGATGGAGGCGAATATGGCAAGTAGTTCACGATCATATGTACAGTAACCTTGTTCTGTAGAGCTGAGTTTGCGTGAGAAGAAACCAAGCGGTTCCCAGGTGTGACCGGAGAGTTGCTCCAGCTTTGCTCCGATGGCCGTGGCTGAAGCATCCGTCGTGAGGTGCATCTCAGAATCTGGAGAAGGAAAAGCGAGAAGTGTGAGGCTGGCTATTCGTTTTTTGCACTCTTTGAAAGCTTTTGTTGCTTCTTCCGTCCAGATGATTCGTGTTTTGTCTTTTTTTATTGAATGTTGCAGATAATTATTCAAAGGTACTTGCAATTGCGCTGCGTTTGGAATACAATGTCTATAGTAGTTTGTAATTCCAAGAAAGCGTCTTAGTTCTTCTATTGTTTCAGGTTTCTTGAATTCGAGGATGGCGTCGACTCGTTCGCTTGATGGTGCATATCCTTGAGCGTTGATTGTATAGCTCAGAAAGTTAACTTCTTGCTGACCAAAAACGCACTTTTTGGTGTTGATACTCAGTGAGAAGGTTTTTAATCGTTCAAAGACTAATCTGAGATGTTGTTGGTGTTGTTTTTCGTCTTGTGACATGATTAATATATCATCAATGTACACAAAGACAAAATCTAGATCTCGGAAGATCGAGTCCATAAACCTTTGGAACGTTTGTGTGGCATTTCTGAGGCCAAATGGCATTACCATGTACTCGTATAAGCCCCAGGGTGTAATTATTGCGGTTTTGTGGATGTCATCTGGATGCATGGGAACTTGATGATAGGCTCTGTCGAGGTCAAGTTTAGTGAATACGCTGGCACCATGCAAACGAAGAAAAAGGTCTTGGACAAGTGGAGGCGCATATTTGTCCGCTTCCGTGATAGAGTTCAGCCTCCTGTAGTCGCCGCAGAGACGCCATTCTCCGTTTTTCTTTCTTGTTAGGAGTATAGGGCTAGCGTAGGGACTTCTGGAAGGTCTGATAGAACCTTCTTCAAGCATATCAGCTATTTGTGTTTTCGCTGCTGAAGCCTTTTCTCCTGCGAGTTTGTAGGAACGTGCCGAGACTGGAGGACCCTTCGTCACGATGCGGTGAGCGTAGTGGATGTTGTTGATGTTTCCTTTGAATGTCGGCTTCGTTATCTCGACGAATTCTTTTAAGAGTTTGGCGTATTTTTCTTCAGTGGATGCATCAATCGTGGATATGTTAAAGGTTTTTGTCGCAAGTATTTCACCTTTCGTTGATAGCGATGTAAGAGGATCTATGAGTCGCTGGTTTTTTAGGTCCAAAAGCAGATTGAAGTGGGTGAGGAAGTCTGCCCCAATTATTGCCGTTGCGATGTCAGCAATAATGAACTTCCATGCAAAACATCTTCGTAGATTGAGGTCGAGCTTGAGATTTTTTACGCCGTAAGTGTTGATTGTGGATGAGTTAGCTGCATAGAGTTGAAGTTGGTCTTTCTCTGGTTTAATTTTGAAAAAAGTTACTGGGACTATTGACGCTACGGATCCTGAATCTATTAAAAAGGTTTGATTGGTTGAAGAGTCGTGAATATGAAGTCGGATTTCTTTGCGGATTGATGAAGAAGCTACGCTGTCATCAACTACTGCTGCGATTGATGACAGCGTACCTAGTTTCCCTGGTTGGAGGTTCCGGGTAAGAATTTGCATGGCTGTGTGCAGTGTCGAGCGTCTTTTCCCCATCTATTGTGGTAGTAACAAATACCATTACGACTGGGAGTGGCGGATCTGGTTCTGGAGCGGTTGACATGAGAGTACTGCTGATGAAGATGCTGCGTCGGCTGATGCTGATGCTGAAGCGGTGCCTTGTACAACAGGTGTTGTTGTTGTTGTCCCATTTTGAGCTCGTAAATAGTTTTCTCAGTTTGCTGTTGACTAGAGTGAAGATTTTGGATTTCACGTTGGCAATTCTGAAGAGTTAATTGCATCTCTAGCAATTGTCGTTCCAAACGAGAGAACTCAAAAGTGGTGGACGTTTGAGGTTTTGGCATCATAAATTCCTTGCTGTGGACAGCCATGACAGAGGCACTGCTGAGTGCATCCATGATGCGGTCTGCAGTGTCTGCGAGTGCGCTCAAATTTTGTAGGTTGTCGGACACTACCAGCAGCGGACGGATTTTTTCTGGCAGACGTTCTGACCAGAGTTGGTGCAGAACCTCGTCCGTTACGGAGTTTTTGGAGAGTTCTCTCATTTCTCTGAGAAGCTGGGAAGGTTTTTTGTCGCCCAGGACCTTTTCTCGGAGAAGTTTCTGCAGTTGTCTTTGTCTGGACTCGGAAAAGCGTTGCAGTATAGCAGTTTTTAGATTTTTGTATTTATCTTGTGTAGGAGGGTTGTTTATTATATCGATGAGTTGGCTGGCTATTGCTGACGGTAAAGCTTTTAGCAGTTGGTTGTATTTTTGGGCGTCGCTGGTGATTCTGTTGGCAAGAAAATCTGCCTCAGCAATCGCAAACCAAAGATCGGGAGTTTCTGGAGAAAATTGGGGTAAATGAAGATTTACGGCATATATATATTCCTGATGTTGTGATGGAATATTAAACTGAGGACTATACATTGAAGTGGATGGGTATAACTTGCGTCCATCCCCTGGTAGCACGCAATCAGAATTTGCTACCTTGACGCCTGCGTCTTGAAGTGGAGGATTTTCAGTATCCAACAAACTCTGATTGTTAGCGTCATTAGGATTATCATCCGTCATGGTACCAGGTGTATAGGTGCTTTTTGTTGGTGTTCGGCTTAACATGTAGGTAATTATTGAAGTCTTAATATCACGTCGGGGTCACCAATGTGGTGTCTATTCTTGACACCAACTATTTGTTTTGCGTTAAACGTCACCAAAGCGGAATTATAATAAAAACAAACAACTAATTAAGAAGTGAAGTATCACTGACAATAAATTTATTGAGCAGAAAGTTAAAGTTCTAATTTAATGAATTATATAAAAACTTAATTGAGCAGACAAAATGAAAGTGGACTGTGCTGAGCGTCGTTAAGAAAAAGAGTGAGTAAGAACATTTGAATTTTCTCCTATCTGTTCTTTGGCTTGATGTTGATTTTTTTCAGCCTTTCAATGGCAGAGGCGCGACTGTCGACTACACTGTCGCCACAAACAGATGGCTCTCTTTATGACGCAGAGATGGCGCTTTTTTAACGCATATGATTACTAAGCTGGGTGCACATCATTAAATCGTGAAAGGACACTAATACAATACTAGACATTTCTTAGTTCATTTTTATCATCGCTTAAATTTGACAGATTTTGACTTTGAAATACAATTGAAAACGACGGACAAAAGTTTTTAGAAGGCTCCAGTTATAGCTATGATTGAAATGCATCAATTTTCGTTACAATTTTTAAGGCGAATAAGCAAACTGCAATGGCTTTAATTGATACCAAAATGAAGCTAATGAATATTAGAATTTTTTTACTCTATAAAATACAAAATTCTGATTTGAACTTACTTTTAAATCCACTTTTATTATTTCACTGATAGAAATCAATTTCAATGAACAGCTGATTTTCGTTTCTTTAATCTGGAACACAATCGTTCCACTGAATGTATTCGATTCTCTTTCTGTTCTCAAATGTCTGTTTTTCTTTCAATGTTCAACTCTAATGTCAAATGCATAGAATTGGTTGTAATCAAAAAAATGAAGTCAGCATTCCAATGATTTGTTCCCATGATGCATTTCAATGAAAGCTATAACTGACGCCTGATTATTTCCGATTCGTAATGTGAAGAGAACACGAAACGAGAGCGAGACAAAATTCACTGTCACCTTTTCGTTGTTATAAAATCGTTCCGCAATTCCTTAGGCCTGAAGCGTAAATTCAATTTTTATTTTCGCAACTGTTTGGTTGATAAAAAGAAATATAATAAGGGTATTCATGTAAGCGTGTAAAACCCTCGTAAACCTCGTAAACCTGATAATTTTATCTCCGCAGAAACGAGCTGTCAAAATTTGTATGGGAAAAAGTTTCTGCAAATCTCATAAAATTATCTCACAAATTTGCTGCGGAAAGTGCAGAAATAAACCTAGTAAACTAAAGAAGTATGGATTCTGACTTTTAATTTGACATTTCAGAAAATATTTCCCACATTTACGCAAGTATTTCTTAGGGGGTGTTCATGAAAACATGCTGCGGAAAGTTATATCTTTCTACAAAGCGGAAAATTATCTCGTTACATGAATACCCTTAATAAATATGTATATAATAAAATAAAACATAAGCCCATATGTTTCATCTCAGCAACCAACAGATGTGAAACTAAAAATTGAATGTACGCGACTGTTCTTACTTCATTAATTAATTTAATTTAAAGTGGCGACAAGAAATGCTTAATTACGTATATCCTCGTCTGCTTTCATAGTTTGAAACTGATTTACAATAACGACGATGTTTCAACACGCTACATCACTTTTTTCTTATCTCATTCATTATGTTGGAGCCCAAGGATTTTCAAATTGTAGGCAATGCTAATTTAATTTTGACACAGAATTTAAAATTCTTCGCATATGGCAATGCTAGTTTATATTTGACAACAGAAAGCACTAAAGCAGATAGTTTATTTACAAGTGTTTTTTTTTATATTTCGCTTTAAGTATTTTGTAAAGAATAGTGCTTATTTTTCAATTTGAATAGTAAATAAGTATTCAGTATTGCTTAGGTTAAAGTGTTTTATGTTTTAAATAAATAAAACTATACAAAATATTTATTTGTTTGTGTTTTTTGTACAAAAGAAAGTGGTTTTCGATCGAGAAATTGTTCGGACACATAATTCAATGAAAAAAAGCTTTTATTATCTAATTTTTTAATGAAATTATTTTTTTAATTGTTGTGTAGGTTAGTTGTTGTGGTTGTGCCATTAAAAAAACATTCTCTTTCGGCAATAGAAGGTGATTTTAAAGTGTTTTAAATAACCTCATGCAAAGTTCGAACAATAATTTTAAGAACCATGTCGTTTTAGCGTGTTGTTTTAACATGTCACTGACAGCTCCATAGAAAATTTTTTACCCCCAAGGCCGGAAAAGAAGTTTTACTTCAATATACCATTTGAAAGCTAATATTAATTAGAAGTGCCATCAGAAGAGATTATGTGAATCCGTCGACTATTTGCGCGTGAAAATAGAAATAGAAATCATGGATTCTCCATACAAAATGTCAAATTAATAAATACTCGATACGCACAGCTGTTTGTCAACAAAGTTCACTTCCAACGTGTTTCATGTTACTCACATTCAGAGTACATCTCAGGGATGGAAAATGAAATTTTTCAATTGTACTGAAATCTGGAATAAAATTGTACTGAAATGATGTCAACTGTACCGAAAACGAATTTAGTATGCAAAAAATCAATAACTAAAAGTTTCTAAAGTATTTTATTAAACAAATCAAAGCAGAAATTATCAGTTTGTCTTCTTATAAAAAATAATGCTCGCCACACCTTCGGTGGCATACCGCTATCCGATAGTTCATATTTTCAATGGCCCTTAGTAATAGACATTCATAGAATCGGTTTTAAAGTCACTTTTTGTTAGATGTAGAAAAGTTGCTTTTAAAATTTCGTAGTAACAGATCAAATTTAACAACAGTCTTATTTATACCAATAATTGTGACTCATTTTCATAATTTCGTTATTGTGAACTGATACACAAACAGATTTCTATTAACCAGATTCGTAAAGTTCTATTGTGATTCTATCATTTTAAATTTAACTTAGTTACAGGAAAGCCGCTTTTAAGTATTTATAGTTGAAATTTGTTTTATTTTTACGAATGTTTGGTTAAAATCGAATTTATGCTAGATTCGGATCTATTACTCAGGGCCAATGACTCTGAGACATAATTGAGGTTCAATGTCGTTAATGTGCCGAATTATCTCATCATTTTGCTCTTGCATTGTTCTTGGCTTATTGACATATACTTTTTCTTTTATTACTATTATTATTAAAACTTTATTGAAAATATAAATAAATTATGTTAACAATAATTAAATAACTATAGCGCTAGCTACCAGGACTTTTCGCTATTACTTTTTCTTTTAAATATCCCCAAAGATAGAAGCTTAACGGTGTCAAATCACATGATCGTGGGGGCCAATTAACTACGACGCGACGCGAGATAATACGGCCATAAAATTTCTCGCGCAAAAGGGCTATTGTTTCTTTGTCTGTGTGAATAGTGGCACCATCCTGTTGGAAGCACATATCGTACAAGTCCATATCCTCTATTTCTGGCCACAAGAATTCCGTTATCATCTCGCGATGGAGAACACCATTCACGCCTTCACGGTAACTGCTTGGCCGACCTCATTTTTTAAGAAGTACGGTACGATAACGCCACCCGCCAGCCCACAAACCGCACCAACCAGTCACTCTTTGTGGATGCATCAGCTCTTTAACAATTACTTTGTCTAAATGCGGTAATTCTTCTTGTTAACGAATCCACTGAGGTGAATGGGGGCCTCGTCGCTGAAGATGATTTTCTTTGTAAAGTCACCATTCAATTCTGTCTATTCAACCGACCATTCGGCGTATTGACGACGCTTGAAATGGTCAGTCAGCTTCAGATCTTGAGTCAGTTGAACCATGTAACCGTGTAAATTCAAATCTTCATTCAAAATTCGCATCAGTCATCTTCGTGAGATGTTCAATTGTTTGGCACGACGACGAGTCGGGGTTGACGGGTCTTCTGCCACAATATCGCGAACATAAGCAATGTTTTCCGCAGAACGAACTGGGCGAGCATGCACTGGTGTTTTCACATTTCCTACAGACCCGTTTGCTGATATAGCGATTGTGGACACATTTGGTCGATTATGCTGATGTTGAACAAATGCACGAAATGCATTTTGATTTCAACGCCCATTTTCGAAAAAAGGTTCAATAATCTTTACGTGCTGCTCAATTGCGTACCTTTCCATGGTTTAATGTTTTTTAAACTCTGAAACAAAGAAATGTCAAATTAAGTTGGGCAAAAAACTTGACGTTAAGGTGTGACTCACATCGTGCATTATGGTTGGACCACTCTTTACAAAAAAATTGAAACATAGTTTTATTCACAAATTAAATATCTTTAAAATGCATGGACAAAAAACCGTAATCACAAATCACATCCACAAGTTTACAGTTTAGTTACCAAACCGAAGCGATGTCTGAAGGAAAGCTGATCGATAAAGAGAAAAAAAGCGAGAAATGAAAACTGTTATTAAGAGTTATAAGGGTTTACAGCTAAGAGTTATTGTTCTGGTAAATGAATGCATTCAGGCCAGGATGATGTTTTCGACTTTCATAAAATCCTTTTATGTGCTTTTATTTTGTTTTTTTTTTTTTTATGAAATACCATAAAATATGGAAATTTTGACATTGTACTGAATTGAGACAAATTGTACTTTTGTACTTCTACAAACTCAATTGTATCGAATTCGGTAGAATTGTACCGAATTTTCCATCCCATCTACTTACAATGAGTATGGACACTACGCACATATGCAACACCAAAAGCTGCAAAAAAAGTAAAAACAGGTAAACAATAGGTGCGTTTTATTATTCACAAATCTATCTGGATCCGGATCTGGATTAAGTTTTAACATGTATTACAAAAACAATTTGGGATCCTGTTTTCTATCGGGATCTATTTCAAAGTGAAACTCGCTTAAGCGAAAAACCCGGATAACTGAAACATATTTTCAGTTATTTTTAATATTTTTTACTAAAAAAACTCTCTTAAGTGAAAAAAAAATTGAATCGAACAGAACAAAAATTTGCTAGCTTTCGTTTTTCAATAAATTATTTTTGTGTTATTTAATCGTTGTTTTATTTAACTTCTTTCAAGGCAAGTCCAACAGATAAAAACAATATTAGGTGCGTTTTATTATTCACAAATCTATCTGGATTAAGTTTTAACATGTATTACAAAAACAATTTGGGATCCTGTTTTCTATCTATTTTAAAGATCCAAAAATTAGTTATTACACTGGCGAGTAGATGGCTTTTTATGGTAAGGTAGTGTAAGCTATAGTGTAAAGAAAAAAAAACAAGACATAATTTAAAATTTATAAACCCAAGGATGAAAAGAGACGTGCTTATAATACTTCTGTCACTAAGATCCGTATCGTTTTATTTTCAAGGGATAATCAAGAGCCGAATCCAGATAGATTTGTGAATAATAAAACGCACCTATTGTTTCTAGCATTAAATCTCCGCTTAATGGAATTTTTAAATCCGCTTAAGTGAAATTTTTTTTTCACTTATCCGAACTCCGCTTAAGTGAAATTATTTTTCACTTAAGCGGGGTTTGTTGAAAGAAAGTGAAAGAAAGACTGTGACATTTTGCCGTTTCTCTTAAGCGGGTTTTACTGTATATCATATCATTTATTTTAATTTCTTGTCCTCACTGATTAAATATAAATACAATGGTCGAATTTCGACCACAGGCGATACTAGTGTAAAATAATTGATAACCATCAGATGTACAGCTGAAGGTGAACTATAGTCGCAAGCCCATCAGTCATACCAGTACTCAACTTATTATCCGGTATCCCTAGAGATTATTTGTTTTATTTTTCCGCCTTGAATAGAATTAGTATTTGATGCTTTGTGGACCATTAAGAACCACAAAATGGTATCTTGTTTCCATCGTATTGCCACAAACAGTAATTTTTTTTTTCGAGATAAGTTTAGATATTTTCCAAAATGTTATATTAAAAATAAAAGCCCCTGAGGAAAAGGAAAAAGTTAAGAGGGCATTGATATAATAATATAATCTTTCTAAGCAAATGGATTTCGACTTTTCACTTGGGTTCGAGTTGTCTTGAGAATGCAAAATCAATGGACGATTTCCATTTAGCCAAAGGAATTTGGCATATGATGCTTTTTACATTTATAAGAATGACCCTTTTTGGCATTTATTTTATAGTGTGGGGGTCGATTGGGTTCTTTTGTTTTTTGTTTTGTTTTTTAAAGAACCATTGGATGTTTGGTTGTGATTGAAACTGACTTCATCCCTTTTTTTTGTTGTTCAAATGGTTCGCATGAGTAATTTTATAGCACCACGAAATTCTGTCTTCGGAATAAGATAACCTATATAAAATGATCTTAAGGTTCTACCAGGATGCCACTTAATGTCATTCCTGTTAACATTCTGATACTGAAAGTTATTTCCATTCTATTTTGGATATCGAAATAAATTTCCATATTGTTTCTTGACAGCATTTTTCCTTCTGTGCGAAATCGAATTAAGAACCTTCTTTTTTCTCAAACGATAACGATATATTTGATTTGATTTTCTCGAGCTGTCTGGTTGATTTGGTTATTTAAGATTGAGATGAAGTGATATGAGATGGAAAAATATCAATAGCTTTGCAGACAGTTATTTTTATTATTTTATTTGTCTTATCCGAAACATAAATACAAAATTATTATTAAATTATTAAAAATATTTGTACATTCAAAAAATTGTATCTTTCTATTTGAAAAATGAAACTATAAATAGGAAGTTGGTCCTCACATTTTTGAAGACAAAAAATTGTTAGCATAGCTATGTTTGTTCATGTAGGCTAGACAATTCTAAAATATCGAAAAGTCGGTTTTCAATGCATATCTCGAAATGGAAATTTTCCATAAGGTTTGACAGTTCTCAACCAGAAAATAATTAAGCTTAAGGACGGAATATATGCAGGAATATAATTCCAGAGGGAATCTTGTCCACATGGGGATTTAATACACTTTAAGTGAGAATCTGTCGGCAGTGGCGTAGCGTGCCATCTCGGCGCCCGGGGCGGGAAACCAATTTTGCCGCCCCATTCAATACTTAATTAAATTTCGAGACATCATTTTTTCACAGGCAATGAGGTATCTTTTATTGAAGGTAAAATAGGATCAGCGGTTTCACAAATGGATTCTACGGGCCACGAGCAGCGAAGTCAGAAATAACTTTGTCAAAATCAATATTTGCAGCCAATACTTGTTCAATCGACAATATAGCCAAGTTTGATAGTCTAGTGGAGCTCATAGTGGATCTGAGATAATTTTTGATTAGCTTCAACTTCGAAAAACTTCTCTCACAACTAGTGACACTAATTGCCAAAGTCAAATATATACGAATCAAGATGACTATATTTGGAACCGAAATCCCAAGATTCAGTGATCCTTTGCCCCTTATATCTTCCTCTGATTCAGAACTGGCGACAAACTGCTGGAGACGCTTCCGCTCCATCTGAAACTCGCCCTTGTCGATGTCTTCTAATAAATGGGAAAGATCACATTCGTACTTGCTGTCCAAAAGTTTCGCTGGCGTCAAAAATCCGAACTTGTCCGCTATTTCTTGAACTTGCTGGAATCGAGTCGTCATTTCTTGAATGATCTTCTCAAATGATGCGAACACCTCTCGACGGAGTTCATGCTCGTGAGACAAAACTTCAGGTAGTACTGCAGCCCAAAAGCCAAGAAAAGTGAGGAAGTTAAATGACTGCATGACTGTCAGAAGAATATTGGCTCCCGATTTTGTGTCGGAAGTTTGAGATGAATCCGTCAATTCTTCCAGTACTTCTAGAACTTCCTCAAACTTATTTTCAAGCGTCTTGACAGTTTCATTTCTAGCGCTCCAGCGCGTTTCAGTGACTCGTTTCACTGCTTGACCTGCGACGGCAACCAAAGCATTCCACGAAGCAGTTGATGCAGAAAAGCTTCTCTAGAGTTCCAAAAAACGTAACGGAGTTCACTGATTCAGAAGCAGCATGTACCCCAGCCAAGTTGAGTGAGTGGTTTGTCCATGCAACGAATGTAGCTGACGGATTCAGTACTTTAATCCGGGCTTGAACTCCATTGTGAATCCCTGACATTGTGGCAGCGTTGTTATAAGCCTGTCCTCTCAAGTTCTGTATGTCCAGTCCTTCTGATGTTATCTTCGCGATTATATGGTTGCTCAGATCTCCTGCAGTTTTTCCTTTTGGTACGAAGAAGTCGATGAAAGATTCTACCACGGCGACCTTTTCTCCTTCGATATGTACGTATCGCAGAACCTGGCTCATTTGGTCTTTGTGGGAGATGTCTGGTGTACTGTCGAAGATTACGCAATAACATTTAGCTTCTTGAATGCGACGGATGATGGTAAATCGAACTTGCTGTCTCAGTAAGTTTATAAATTTATTATGGATTTCTGAAGATAGATACGAAACTGAGACTCTTGCTCACAGCTTTATCTTTGTCAGGTGTTCCATTAGCAGGGGGTCATATTTAGCTAGGAGGTGCGCTAACTACAGAAAATTCCCGCGGTTGCAACTGTCATCTCCTCGATGTCCTCTGAAGGCCAGATTCTATGTGGCTAAGAACTGGATAATATTCAACAACCGGTACAATACATCCCTCCACGTCTTCTCCACACTTTCGAAAACTTTTTGTTGTTTCTGATCGATGGTTGCTTTACGGTTCAGGCAAACTTCCAACTCCTTCCATTTCAAGAAGCTCTGCTCACAGTCCAGGCTGTTCTCATGGTCTACGATTCTTGGATTTAGCTTCCACCATTTGTTGAATCCTTCTTCAGATGCAAAGTTGTTGCGCGACTCGCGAAACTAAAACGGAACGTTCCGAAACTCTCGCGAAACTGAAAGGGAGCGTTCCGAAACATATGATATGCGAGACTGCTGCGCAAACGGCGCTGGCGGTTACCTACTTTACCTACTGTACATACTTTATACCTATATATATGTACGTGGTCAAAAGTCTGCCCGTTTGCAGCGCCCCCGCCAGCGGTCTCGCACACATATGTTTCGGAACGCTCCCTTTCAGTTTCGCAAGAGTTTTGGAACGTTCCGTTTTGGTTTCGTAAGTCGCGCGACAATAACGGAATGCACTCTTACGGCCTTACTCACCGTTTACGAATTCGCGGAAATCAGCCGAGAGCGTCAACGACTAATCACAGGCAGGGTGGCAAATTTCAAATGTACGTCATTGTTGTTTGTTGACTTGTCAAACGTTCTGTCATGAAACATTATGTAAATGATCTCTACTCTAAACGCTTCACCGGCGACATTTTGCCGCCCCCTGCCTTCTGCCGCCCGGGGCGGGCGGGTCGGAGTGGAGGAGGTTAAGATAGCGAAGATTGGGATAGATTCCCTACTACTGGTACATGCGACCAGCAGTGTGCTTCTTAGTGAGATGTTCTTAACTTTGTACATTAGATTGGAACAAAAGTACACGGTGGCAAGAAGAATCTGACTTTCGATGAATTTCTCACTCTTACTTGTCGACTTGGCGGCCAAAACCAAATGTGGATTGTAATGGCTAAAACAGATGTGCAGCAAGTCTGCACGCCAGCCAGAACACCTATGCCTAGTTCTGTCAAATCAAAATTGACATCTGCCAAATTTTCATTCTTTTTGTTTGCTTAAATTGTTTTGTACTTAAAGTTTTATAAATTTATTTTAAATTAAATGGATATTTCAACAAACAAGGACAAAAATTTGATTTTGATTGCCGTGTATGAGAAATATCTAAAGTTTTTAAATGCATATCATTTGTCCCAGACAAAAACTTCAAGGCCGTGGACAAGATTTATTTATTCAGAAAATGAAAGAGAATTGCACGGATTCTTTCAAAAATTATTCCTGGTGATAAAAAGTAATGATCACGATGAATTCAGGAAAGCAACGCGCATGGGGATAAAGGAGTTTACTTTGTTGTCAAGACGTCTTTACGAAAAATTAAATAGAAAAGATTTAATTCGGAAGTCCATTATCCCGGAATGCCCCTTGGCTATTACTATTGCTATGTTGCTATGTATAGCAGAAAAGAATGTCCTCAGTTGGATTCAATTTACCTATCCCAAATAGGAACTGGTGAGCAGTAACAATCTTTCTGAAAATAAACAAAAATACGAGTCGGACACAAAACAAATTCTTTTCAGTTCTTGTTCATTGTACTTACCGGGGATATTCAATTTTGAAGAAAACTCTACAAATTTCTTGTCTCTCAAGAAAATGGTTTTATACGAGTATGACGGACTTGTTTTGTCATAAATGAATTTGTTTTCTTTGACTAATTCAATTAGTTTTTCCTCCATTATTGTATCAATATCAAGTTTTCCATTAAAGACAAAAACAAACTTTTTTTTGCAAATATGACAGGCAATGTCAACAATCTGTCAATATCAGTAATGCCAAATAGCAATTATTTGGAAATTTTTGTTTTACAAAATTATGGCTGCAATGAAACTAGGCAGCAAATTTACGAATAGAGACATCGTGCAGCGCAGCGCTGCATGTAGAATTTCAATAATATTGCTCCTATAAGAACCTGTGTAATTAAATTTTACTGCAGGGAAAATGCTGCACATGTGATTTAGCCGTAAAACTGGCGAAAAAAAATTATTTTCTCACGTCGCCAACCATCTGTGTGTGTCCTCTTTTGCATATTTGCGTGGGTGCCTTGAGGTATGCAATACTTGCTGGCCATTTCATCCGGAATAGTAATTAAAGTAGAATTTCGGCGGTCTGGGGGCCGATTCTGGTTCTGTGAAAAAGTGAATCGAATAGCTTTTCACTCTTTCACGAATATATGCGATTCTCGTTCTGTGAAAAAGTGAAACCAAACGTCAAAAACATTCATATGAATAATTTGCTTTCACGCTCTTATTCGATGGTGAATATTCAAAGTGAATAGGTGAGAGCGGAAAATATGGAGATTTTTTTGGAAAACGAAAATAAAGGAAAGAGTGTGACACATGCACAAAAAGAATTTTTGATTATTTTTTTTTTTGGAAATAAATTTGGAGATTGCTCATGTTAAGTGCGAAAACAAGTTTTGAAAATTTATTTCATCGTGTCTTAATTTTTGTTTGCAGATTTGTTTCAGTTGACGTTTCAGTTGATATAATTGTATGAAATGCTCCTCCGTGATCATTTCGAAACGATTTTCGTTGTCTCTCAAATTTCGCCTAATAATCCTCATATTTCTCCTACAAAACAAAAATGTACGTTAATAACGGGTGATTTTTTAAGAGCTTGAGAACTTTTTTAAAAAAAAAAACGCATAAAATTTGCAAAATCTCATCGATTCTTTATTTGAAACGTTAGATTGGTCCATGACATTTACTTTTTGAAGATAATTTCATTTAAATGTTGACCGCGGCTGCGTCTTAGGTGGTCCATTCGGAAAGTCCAATTTTGGGTAACTTTTTCGAGCATTTCGGCCGGAATAGCCCGAATTTCTTCGGAAATGTTGTCTTCCAAAGCTGGAATAGTTGCTGGCTTATTTGTGTAGACTTTAGACTTGACGTAGCCCCACAAAAAATAGTCTAAAGGCGTCAAATCGCATGATCTTGGTGGCCAACTTACCGGTCCATTCCTTGAGATGAATTGTTCTCCGAAGTTTTCCCTCAAAATGGCCATAGAATCGCGAGCTGTGTGGCATGTAGCGCCATCTTGTTGAAACCACATGTCAACCAAGTTCAGTTCTTCCATTTTTGGCAACAAAAAGTTTGTTAGCATTGAACGATAGCGATCGCCATTCACCGTAACGTTGCGTCCAACAGCATCTTTGAAAAAATACGGTCCAATGATTCCACCAGCGTACAAACCACACCAAACAGTGCATTTTTCGGGATGCATGGGCAGTTCTTGAACGGCTTCTGGTTGCTCTTCACTCCAAATGCGGCAATTTTGCTTATTTACGTAGCCATTCAACCAGAAATGAGCCTCATCGCTGAACAAAATTTGTCGATAAAAAAGCGGATTTTCTGCCAACTTTTCTAGGGCCCATTCACTGAAAATTCGACGTTGTCTAAGTTGTAAGTCTATTCATGATGAAATGTCAAAGCATACTGAGCATCTTTCTCTTTGACACCATGTCTGAAATCCCGCGTGATCTGTCAAATACTAATGCATGAAAATCCTAACCTCAAAAAAATCACCCGTTACAATATAAAAATACATTTATATAAAGCACAAATAACTATCCAAACCTATCAGCATTTCTCCGATTTGTTTCCATAAGAATTCTTATATAAATATTGAAGGCAATATAAAAACGTATACAAACAATTTAATATATTAATAGATATATTATAAACAAATTCACAAATGTACAAGCGTTTGGAAAAATTGAAACAACAATGAAAAATAATAATTTCGTTTTGACATTCAGCATTCACAATAGTAGATAAATTCATAAGAGACAACAAGAAATCATCCACCACTGCAAATGATATTGAATTCACCACACCATTTTAATTCACGGAACCAGAATCGCTTATTTGCACCAAGTGAATCGAAAAAGTGAAAGCAATGCATGACAGCGAATGTGAAAACAATTTATTCGATTCACTTTTTCACAGAACCAGAATTGGTCCCCTGTCTTTTTGGGTGGTGAAAGGTGTAATTAGGTTAAAAGGTGTAACTTCGTTACAATACATGAATTTATTACACTTTTAGTGAAAAAGAACTTCACTTTGGTGCCTAGCCTGACGACTTAAAATCGTCTTAGCGGAGCAACGGAATTGCGTTAGTTATGTTCCAACAACCAAGGGGCTTAAATCTTTTGACCTCGCAAAGCAGACAACCCCAGGTATTGTTGTCCCAGAAAACTGAAATTGGTGCCTTCTGGGGTAGCATATAGTTTGCTCTAGTGCTGTTAAATTAGGTGAGCGGTAAATGGTCCTACAAAATTTTAGGTGTCATAAGCTCCTAGATGGAGCAGTTTCCCGTGAAATAATTGTTCTCCTCGCGATATAATAAGCCGTTGTAAATTTGAAGTTTTTATTGCTAAAAAGCTTTTCTTTGCTAATTGCTATTGTAATTATATTTCCTGTGATAAAAAAAGTGATTTCTAACAAAGAAAAAAGTTATCAATAAATTAATAAAAAAACAACCTTTGGCAACTTTTATCGGCAGTTTTTACCTGCAAAATTCACTTGAAGGAGTACCTTTCCAATGATAAACTCAACCGCATTTACCAATGGCAAACTCGCCCATGCGTAACGTTGATCGATGGGTGATTTAACCAAAGGCCAAAGATCTTGTTCTTTAGCTCAGCAATCACACAGAAATTGACGAGCAAAACTATGAGGGCAGTAGTAAGGACAGTTAAAAAAACACACAATACTTATGGATATGCATGATTATTGTTTCTTTTTTATAATTCACACGCGATCAAGGGTTTATTAAGAGACCTTAATAATGCTAAACACAGCACGAGCGATGTATAAATTAGTGGGGAGAGAAAGGAGGTATCGATGAACATTGTGCGTGTTGTGCGACTAGAAAATTAATCCTTGTATATGACGGTACGACCAAATTTATGCTCGAGGGTGAACTGATGAGCATTCAGAGCAATTTTAGCGAAGTCGAGAATGTTGTCATTCCAACTAAGATCTTCGTTGACAGTGACACGCATATACTAATTACTGAGAGCTTATCGGCTACTTCAATGCTAGATCCATTCAAAGACAATTGGATAAGGGGTACATTTTGCTTCGACGACAACTTTGAAAGAACGATGTCGTGGCGTTCTAGCGATCTGTTGAAAAAATTTATATTACAGCTCCAAGTTCTCTAGTAAATAGATCTTCATGCAATTAGGTACACAAAAAAAAACAAACCTATCATTGCATTTCAAGCCTGCTCAAATGTACAATACGGTTTCACATATATGTATGCTATGCTAGGCAGACGGCAGTATTGCCATATGTCTTGTTCTTAAGAGTAAAAATTGTAAAATTTGAATATATCTATCTATCTATATGAAGGGTCCAGGGGAAAAACAGCACAAGTCCATTTTTTGTCAAAATTAAACTAATGATGGCATCTTGCAGATTTTTGTGAGTACTTTATGATGTTCTATACTCTTTAAAAAAAAACAATGTTATTCTACCAAAAAAACATTTTCAAAAAAAGCCATGCTGCAGAAGAACAGCCTATGTCCATAACGTTGTATGGAAGAATGGCACAAGCCCATCCTTAATGGACTTGCGTCATTATTCCATAACATCTCCGACTTAAATAATTTGCTTTTTAAGTGCAGTGATGTTACGACAAATAGTATACAAATTCTATTATATTGTTGTTCTTGGTATATACGAGAATGTTTGTTTACATTGATAGCTATGACTTTCAACAAAACGGTGGTTTAATAAATAGGTACTCTTTTAAAAATCGTCGGCTACTATACTCGCACTCACTCTCACTTGTTATAATATAGCACATACCTATATGTTTATATTTTTTGTTAACAGTAATGATTTTATTTATTAGTTGAGAGCGACCTAAACTAACTACTTTTCTCTTATATTTATTTGGTACATATAACAAACTTAGTATGTACAATGTTGTAGTCAGTTAAACAGGACTGCTATGAATGAGATCGCTTCATTCGTCAGTCTTTTGTTCATTTAGCCTTACGTACCGGAAGCTGTTAGATGTTTGCAGTTATTTTTATGATTTCTTAACTTCAGTTAAAGGTTATTAAACATACAAAATCGATTTTCACATTTATTCACAAATTTTTGTTATTTAAAAGCAAGGTAATCATATAGTTTATCTAATAATTTTATTTTAACTGAACTAAAAATAATAGTTCTTTAGTAGAATGGATAGTGACTTGTCTATGCGAAGTGAAGAAGAAGAAGCGGGTCCATCGAACATGGACTCAAAGAAACGCAAGAAATTAGGTTCAGCAAGAGATGTAATGAAAGTTTTACGTGCTACCACCCATGAACTTGGATCTGATTGTAAGTGCAAGAGGTTGCAATGTTTTTCATCATTTCCAGAGCCTGAGCGCCGTAGAATCATTCGAGAATTTAATGAAATTGGTAGCAGAGACATCCAAAATTCTTATCTAAGTGGCCTAATATCTGTTCTTCCTGTGATGCGAAAATGTCGGCGAGGAGAAACAGGAATTTCAAAACCCAAATCGGCTAGTTTAGCTTATCGTGTCCACGTGAAAGGCGAAGATAAAACTATAGACATTCCCGTTTGCTTAAAAGCGTTTGTATCTTTACACGGTATCACCGAGCGTCGAGTGAGATTTTTAAAGGAGTCCTTAGTTTCAACTGGGAGATCACCTGTCGATATGCGAGGAAAACATGCCACACGACCACATAGGCATTCCGATGAGAAGAAGCAAAATGTGATTGCCTTCATCAAAAATCTTAAAGGTCGCAAATCTCACTACTCCCTTAAAGATTCTAAAAAAATTTACCTGCCTGAATACCTAAACATTAGTAAACTACACAAGATGTATACTGAAACCAATACTGATTACCCGATTTCTTACCAATCTTTCCGCCAAATTTTTGAGAGTAATTTCAATATATCGTTTGGGTACCCACGAAAAGATACATGCAGTACTTGCGATACTCTTAATGCAGATATATCTTTGTTAAGAGAATCATTGAAATGCTCTGATGAAAAAGTAAGCCGCAAAGCAGCTCAAGACCTTGCAAAAAAAACAGTGAAAAGGAATAACACCTAAAAAAAGCGAGGTTTTTACGCCATGAAGAAAAAGTATCGTAAACTTAGTTCTAAATCTTCATCAATGGAAGCGATTGATATGGATTTTCAAAAAAATCTTCCATGTCCTAGCATTACAACCAATGATGTATATTATAAGCGGCAGTTAAATTTTATCAGCTTTAACATACATGTGCTGTCTAATTCAAGATCCATATTTTATACCTACGATTAATCTATAGCAAAAAAGGAAGCAGATGATGTTATTTCCATGCTGTATCATTTTTTTTACAAGATTTTGCCAATGGAAATCAAAGAACTTGCTATTTTCTGTGACTCTTGTGCAGGGCAAAATAAAAATTTTACGATTATCAGATTTATCCACTTTTTAGTCACCAAGAAAAATCGCTTTAATTCAGTAAAAGTCATATTCCCGATTAGAGGTCATTCATATATAGAATGCGATCGAAATATGAGTTTAATTAATAAAAAAAATACACAGAGATACCAAAAGACTGGAGAAATGAATTGAGGAGCTGCCGCACCAAACCTACTCCATTTCAAGTGATAGACTGTGGGGAAAATTTTGATTTCCTGAACCGGAGTGAGTATTTAGCGCCCCTTTATACACCGAAGTGCCCGTTCCCAACTCGACCCAGTTAGAATCCTAAAGATTTGTCAAGAGGACACCAGCATGGTGTACTACAAATCTAACTACATATATCGCCATATACAACAGCTCTCCAATAGAAAAATCGTCAAGGGTAAGGAAGATACAGGCGCCATTGAAGAGAATATACAACACTGGAATTCCAATTAAAAAGTGCAAATGGAACGACTTGCAACACCTCACAAAATTTACCCTTCAACAATGAAAACGAAGAAAGTGACGATGAATTCCTTGACGATCCACCGATGGACGCTTGATTAGAAGGGAAAAACGTCACAAATCACATAATATACTCTACAAATTATTTACATATACATTCTATTTATCCATGAAATACAATTTTTTTTTTTTTTTTTGAAATTTTGACTTTCTTTTCAATTTAGCTGTTAAGTAAACTTATAATTTCGTTTTCTGCTTGATTAAAATTGAAAAACGACACAAGTCTCATACTGTAGTCATTAAATAATTTTTATTAAATCCATTTATCTATGAAATGAACATTAATTTTTTTCTGGGGCTAAGAAAATGATGGGCTTAAAAACTGTGTTTTTGAATTTTTTATTTTCCTTTTATATTAGCCTGTGTAAGAAAGTGCACCTTAATATTCATTTTTTTCCGAATTGGTTTGATGTGACTTATGCCGTTTTTCCCCTGGACCCTTCATATGTATGCTACGGGCCTCCATTTTGCTTTTGAGATAACCTCCGCTAATGATATTTCTGTTACCTATTTGGACTAAAACCAAACTGATGAAATAGATTAGATTCAATTATACATGATGAATCCCAGCCTTAGCTTAAAGAAACCTCAAAACATCAGCCTTGCTCGTGTCTCCACGTAGGAAGCTGTTGAAGAATTCTTTAACAATCCTTTAAAACTGGACAGTTTTTCAATAAGAGCGGATAGATGTTGAAATGATATAAAACAATCTGTGTGTGAGGTATGAAAAAAAAAAAAACTTTTTTGTTTGAAAGGCTCATGCGTACAATTATATATGGAATATGACATCGTTCAAATACAACCCTCGGATTTTTACGGTGGCATGGATCTCAGGGGTCCGGTTTTCAATGACTCTCTTGCATAGATCCGGCTGAATTTGAGCGAAAGCCTGTGTTGTGATCACCTTAACGGCATCGATCATTGTGGTTTATTCGCATAGACCTGCAAACTGCGTCAATGGTGGCGTCCACTATATGGCACGTAGCACCATTCTGCTGGAACCACATGTCATCTAGCTCCATATGGTTCAAATTGGGCTATTATAAAATGGTTATCATCGTGCGGTGAGAATTCAACTACCTAGTTCTTGCTGTTCACATTCCCACACCTTGGTGACGTTCTTGGCCGATATAAAGTTCTCTTGAAGTACGAATTTTGGCAGATTGATAACCAAACTGATCGCCTCAAATTTGGCAACCAAACGTTGAAGAATCATATGTGAAGGGTCAGCATGTCTACCGTAAAATGGGAGCAACGCGCGCAAGGCTTGCACTATTGAACACTCATTTGGTAATAAAGTTTCATCATTTGGACGTGCGTTTCAATCGTGTTACTTGTCATGGTTTTAAGGTATGAATAATAGACATTAGGTTTGACAGGTATTACCAAACGAACCATAGCCATAGGCCGGCAAAACCTACCCATGCAAATTGAAAACCTTTTTAAAAGAGCGATTCTCTTTTGCATTTCTGGAATTTCTGATAGGAATATTTCCACTCCGTAAAGAAAATTCTTGAAGCACTGAAAATGTAAAGGTGTCTTATAGGTAGAATTCCTTGTATAAGGGCCAACTTTCAGTAAGACGATTTTTTTTGCAAATTATTCTAATAAGATGTTTTTGAGCGGCCAACAACGGTCTTAAAGTATTTGCATATGAACCTCCCCAGCTCGACAAACCATATTGTAATTTTGAGTGCGCGAGTCCGTAGTAAATTGAAGTTAATAATTTTTTTGAACAGAAAGGCCTTAATAGATACATTTTTTGAGTAATACCTAAAAGGTAATTTCTAATATTTCTAGTTTGATATTTCCAATTGCGATTTGTATCAATTGTTACTCCTAAGTTTTTAAGCATATCGATTTTAAAACAAGAATCGGAACACAAGCCGCAATGCACAAAATCACGCTTACCGCAATTATGAACAGGGAAAATGAATTTATTACAATCAGAGCCATGGAAATAAAAGTCATAATTACTAGGGTTAAGCCCTGAGGTTTTAAACGGCATTAATTTAGTTTTTTCACTAATGATCAACTTATGTACAAAAAACCAAGTACTTAAAAATTCAAGATCATGTTCAATGCGCGCGATACAGTCTATTTCACAATAAGATTGATACGTTAAAGAAATATCATCTGCAAAAGCAGTTGATACACTATTTAACGGAAGTGTGAAGAGTGAGTTGATGTAGATTAGGAAAAACATGGGCCCAAGAACGGAACCTTGCGGTACCCCCTGCTTTAAGAGCGCTAGCTCCGCATATTTGTCCGTTGACAATTACTCTTTGAATTCTGTCTTTCAAATATGACTTAAGCCATTGAAAAATAATGCCTCTAAAGCCTATGTTGTACAACTTACTTAGAAGCGAATCATGGTCAACCATATCGAAAGCTTTAGTCTTATCAATAAAAAGAGCAAAAGTGGTTTTGTTGTCATTCAAACTCTCATAAAGCTGACTACATAACCTAAGAATCGCATCTTCAGTAGATTTCCCTGAACGGAAGCCAAATTGATTTTGTTTAAGAAAGAAGATATTCTTTTTATAAGTAATTTTTCAAAAATGTTTGATATGGTTGGAAGAAGATAAATCGGTCTGAAATTTGCCATATTTTTACGATCACCTTTTTTAAAAAGAGGAATCACCTCAGCACATTTCAATTGTTGAGGGAAACATCCTTGTTGAACGCTGAGATTGAAGATGTAACTCAAAACATCAGATACAAAAAATGCCACTTTTTTAGTAAAATACAAGATATTCCGTCTGAAGCTCTGGAAGTACATGATAATTTGTCTTTAAAGATGAAATAGTTTTATATGTTTCGAAAGAGGAATCGATTCAAACGCGAAACTATGAGGTTGTGACTGTTCGCAAGCAGAATTAATAACACTTAAACAGTTGCAATTTGAGTGCACATTAGATGAGGGCCTTAAGTTATCAGAGATATTTGTAAAATATTCATTGAATTTGTTAGCAATTGAACAAGAATCTGTAACAGAACTGTCGGAAGCTATGACTCCTTTATTTTTCACTTCCAATTTTAGTAGGTAAGTTTTGTAAGCTTAAACTATTTGAGTTGTCGTAGAAATACAAACATTGGAACATTTTTCTCTAATTACATCCATGTTTTTTTTTTAATTTTTAATTTCCTAAGTACAATATGTTCATAAGAGCAAGTTCGTGCGATCAAGTCGAGAATTTAAGTTTTTTCATTTTCTTTTTGCAGCACCTTGATCAACCTTTTTTTGAAATCCTTTGACCGAAAATAAAAAAAAAATTCAATTATACTCGGTAAATAGGTATCTTCTTTAAGTATCCTTAAAAAGTTTCGGCACCCAACTGCCAACATGTTTATCATCTAAAGAACCATTATATTTTTTAAAGCCTTTGTATTACATCAAAATATACAGCCATGAATCAAACGGCCTTGTTTAAATTAATTCTTAACAAGTCAATTAGAGTTATGATACCCTTAACCCCATAAACATTGAAGGATGAAAGGAAGATATGTATGCATATTAAATATTCCCTACAAGACCCCATCTAAAACAGACAGCTGCTCCTAATAAAAGTTTATTACAGATGAAAAGTTCCAGTTTTACGCACAAACGGAGCGGTCCCTCAATCTTGCTTATGATATAGAAAATAACTTTTATACTTTGTTGTTGTTTGGTTCTTTAGAATTTTTTAGGAAATATTTTTTTTTTTATTTTAGGTCAAATAAATTATGACCTTTGATCTATGTATATCATTTCAGCCTAAGATATTTTTAAAGCAATTTAAAGTTTTGCAAATAAATCGATCGGTGAATTTATTTAGAATTTTTGAGGATATTCTTGTAGGTGTGAATTTTTTGTTCAAAATGTAATCTTCTTTTCAACTAAAGCAATTACTTTATATTTAAATTTAAGGAGGTGCTTTCAGGCCCTTGTTTTTGAGAACTTGAAAGTGATAATTAGAAGGCTGGTATAGCAGATGTTACGGATATTTCTAAGAGATGATACATTGATGAGTGTGGAGTTGATAAAGTTTTTTGCGACATCTTGATGTGCTGATTCAACAGAAGGGCGTTGGTGACAGTGACACACATACCGAGGATTGAAAGTTTATCAATTTGCTGGATAAAAGTCCCAATCACGCAGAATGGCAGTAGGGTAGGTTTCAGTTTAGCGAAAAAAGAGGGTATTCAGCTTTCGATCCCATTGGGTACGGCCTTCAAGACCAGAATTTAATGAGCTTATTATACGTTGCCATTGGAGTTGTACATCCTTAAAACAAGACACAACAAGAGTGTGAATCTTCAAATGAATGTGCAAAGCTGAGAGTTCTATGGTCAGAAAAATAATTTAATGACCAAGAAGTCTTAGACTAAAGATTGGGTCGGGTACCTGACGGTGGTTAGAAAGGTGATATCTAATCCATCGAAGAACAGATTCATCGAAACAGAAGGTACGTATTTTCGGTAAAATAGCTTAATGCCAGACTATCAAATTCTTTTCAAATATCAAGCGCAATCATTTTTTTTTTCACCAAAACGATGTATGAGTTTGTTCCACTGTTCGGTGGGTTATACCTACGCTGACCATCCGTCCCGTATTTCCCGGGACAGTCCCGTATTTTACTTGTTTGTCCTGGCTAAATTTTAAGGAAACCCGAGACGTACAACTGTCCCGTATTTGATTTTTTGTCACGGGTTTGTCCCGTATTTTCATATATTTTTATTATTCGAATAACGTTCAAAATTTTAAACAGTCTTGTTTATTTTAGCTGAGCTGTTAGATACTTTTCAAAATGTGTATTCACAAAAACAAAAACAATGCACAAATTTGAAATATATAAATCATCATTTTTTAAAATATAAGCTTATGTACTTCTACCGAATTAAAGAAAAAATTTGAGCATAAACTGGTTCAAAAAATGAAATTTGATTCTCTTAATTATTTACAAATTTGTAAAATAACTCCAAAGAAAAAATGTGAATTCAACGATGATCTTCAGAAGAAATTTTTCTTCATACAAAGAAAAAAAAAATGGAAAAACTCAATATAGGTAGCAACCTGTTCAAAAATCGCTTATACGTTTTCAATACGCAGTGGTGATATTGAACAGCACTTAAAAGCAAAACAAAAAAACACAAAGAATCCGACATTGCTGCCGCTTCAAGCGAAAGCTTTTACAATGATTTTTTAGTTCATCAAATTTTCAAGGACCTGGAAAGAAGAATGCAATTAATGAAAGCACCTGGGCTTACCACACAATATAACATAACCACTCATTCAGGTTTAATTATTGCGCATCGAAACTTATAAAAAGTTGTTTTGATCAAATGTATTTCCTTACACTCACAAAATGTGATCTTTTGTGCAATGTTGTTGCACCTAATTCCATCGAAGAAATTAAAACTTTTCTATGCAAAGTAAGTTTTGTAACCGTTTTTTTTTCTGATTGTTCCAATCATGGCTGTACAAAACTGTGTCCACTCTTAATTCGTTATTTTACCACCACAACAAGGTATCGTTGTAAAGATTTTAGATTTTGAAAATCTTCCAGGGGAACCATCTGGCATCATTTTAAAAAATATGGCAACATAAACTGTAGTTTTGGCGGGCCAGCAAGAAAAAACTTCAAGCCGTAACCGGTATCGATTTCATTGGAGTTAATTGTGCTGCTCACGTTTTAAATATCTGTAAACAAACTGGAGTTGAATGTTCTCCAATAGATATAAAAGTTGTCATCATCAAAATCCACACTGTTCGCGTAGAAAAATTTAAAAAAAAATTGCGAAAAAAAGACTGAATACCTTACTCTCAATAGCTAAGCTAGTAAAATAATAATAAAACTTTATAATCCCTTAAAAGAATTTGCATTTTACAATTTGCAAGAAAATAGCATTTCTAAAGTTGAAGAAGAAAAATATTAAATTGATGAAGGAAAAAGTCGAACAAAAATCAATTACTCAAAACGAATGTAAAGCAAATATTCAACAATTTTACATAACGTGTTAAGAATACTTAAACCAGAACTTGAAGTTTTTAGTTGGGTATATTTTTAAAACATTACTAACTGGCCAGAAATAGAATCTTGGTTATCTTTTGTCAACCAAAAGCTGATAGAGTGATAGGGATACAACTATCAATGATTAAAACTTGTTTGACGAATTTGTTTGTCTAAAATCATTCTTAACCTAATAAATTATAATAAAATGGACAGAAATTTTAGAGCAATTTCGTAAACAAAATATAAACTTCAAAAATCTTTTATTTATTGAAGAGTTCGACTTGTGTCTTCCAGGTTCAAATGGTCCAACCGAAAGAGTCTTTTCCATAATGAACAATATTTGAACAAATGATAAAACGCAACTAAGTGTTGGAACTTCCATAGCCATGTTAATGGTAAAATTAAATTATAATTTAATCTACCAGGCATTTAAAAAATATTTTAAAGAAAATGAAAATATCATCGAAAAAATTTGTTAGGCAAAAAAACAAACAATAATCTCTTGGACAATGTGTGATTAATGTTTATTTTTCAAAGGCTTGGTAAAGAAAGACTGAATATTTAAAAAAAAATTAAGGTTTTGTTTAGTTCTAAGCATTTTGTGCTGGGATTTAGTATTTGAGATTTTTGTTGATTTCTTACAAAATAAAAGTAAAAAAAAGTATGTCCCGGGTTTTGCTTCGAGAAATATGGTCACCGTAGTTATACCATTAAATCAGCAGTGGACATTCTGCAACGAAAGTCGTACTGCCGGGCATTAAGCTGCATTCGTTCGTATAGAGATATTTCCTATGCTGAAAGTTGACCAGTGTTTCCATGAATTTAGAAATGCGAGATGTAAGTGCAATCGGTCGATAGGTAGAGGGTAAGGAAGATACACTTTTTTTTAGAGACTGACTGAATAAATGGAGCTTTTCATCCACTCGCGAGCCGGAAAGATAGAAAAATTTGTTCAGTGGTTTTTCCAGCGTGTTGAAGTTATTGTAATTTCAGGAATGCCAATCCGATTATAAGAATGCTTTTAGTGGTGCTTAGTATTTGCAGGTTGTTGTTGGGTGTTGGATTAGAGGAGAGAGCATAGGGGAATCAGAATTTAAGTTGTCCCTAATTTAAGTTTCTATAAAGCTGTAAGTTTGTATAACACAAAAAGTTGAGTATTTTATTAAAATTTTGCATTCTTTTCTCTTGTTGTGACAGAAAAACTATTGGTTATACTCATTCTACATTAACTCAATTGCCAAATATTGTCATTATCTTGCAGCCTGCATAATCTTCAACACTTAATTAAACTAGAAATTAAATACTGAAGAACGGGTTAGTTAGGTTCTCATAACCTTTCATGCCTGATGTAAAACTTTCGGTAAGAAAGTAGGACCTTTGCTTGTAAATGAGTTTGTGAACGTAAGCAGCTGTGGTACGTCTGATTTTAGTGTGATGGCATGCAGTCAACAAAGGGCTTAGGTATATAACATTAATACAACTTGAGAAGGTTCACTAAATAGCTAGCGTTGGCACCAAAGAGACTCTACGATGCTGGACGGTTTTAGCATATTTCTTCACTTTTTACTAGCGGTATGCGCATTCGAATGATATAATCGGTTACAATCGAATTCAGACAACATCTCGAGATATCTCGATTCTTCACACAAATCATTTGAATGGTTCTTCACATTTACTTACTCTAAGCGAAATGAGGACTCGACACTCGAGTGCCTATTCGAGACCGAGAAGCAAATATTGAACGAAAAGACAGAAAAAAAACACACACAAAATCGAGAACTTGAAAAGTTGGTTATTTGTGTATCTCATTCAACGACTTTGGGTTTATATAAGTTAAAGATTAATTAATAAACAATGCTAATTTGGAAAATGTAATGCTAATAGGGGATATAAACGCTCGCACAGGCACGACACAAATAAAAACAGTACTTACCGAACCATTAACGACCGAATCGATAATCTTAGAAAAAAGATCCTCCATGGACACAACAACCAATAGAAATGGACACGATTTCCAAGAAATGTGTCAAATCAATGAACTTTTTATCCTAAACGGATGAAGTAAACAGGATAGTCAAGGTGCATACACCTTTATAGGCGGCCCAGGTAAATCAGTTGTAGACTACTGCGCAGTATCTCCAGGGTGGAGAAAACTAATTAAATCATTCAAAGTAGATTCGCAAACATTTTCAGATCACATGCTACTGGTTGTAAGGTTCAACACCATAAAAGATAGTGAAATTTTTGCATATTATAACTTACCGCCAAAACTAAAATGGAAAGAAAGCAGAAAAGAAGCATACCAAAATAAAATTATACACAATTTGCAAAATTTAGATCTCTCTACTCCAAGCCCAGCTAATGCTTTATTAAATAGATGTATAATGAAAGCTAACCCTAATACGCACAATTCAAAAACACATAGCTACAAACAGCAATGGTTCGACAACGAATGTTACACAGCCAGAACCATATCATTTGCATTATTAAGGGAAATTAGCTCCTCGTCTGATTTAAATGAAACCCTCACCAAAAAGTACATTATGGCCAATAAAAACTACAAACAGATGTGTAAAACAAAAAAAGAAGATTTCTTTCGATCAATAGCAATAGGTCTTTCAAACACTTACAATAGTAAAAACTTTTGGTACAAAATCAAATTACTAAAAGGTCAAAACATGATATGTGGGATTCAACTCAACGTCAACGATCTTGCAAACCATTTTAAACTTCTTGTGAATCCTCAGCCAGAACCTAATAATTTCTTGTACGCAGAGCCATATAATTGTAGTGATCTATTGGATCGAGAGATATCAATGATCGAACTGCAAACTGCGTTATTCAAAGCTGCAAATAATAAAGCACCAGGGCCAGATAGAATTTCAAACGAATTTTATAAAAATGCTCCTATCGATTTTCAATCAAAAATGTTAGAGATATTCAATTATATCTTCGATTCGGGAGATGTACCGCAAAGCTTCAGGGATCAATTGTGTATCCTATCTTCAAAAAAGGCGATGCAAATTTGCCGTGTAACTACAGAGGCATATCTTTTATGAATTCGGTAGTAAAAATTTTCACGTCTATTTTGTTAGAACGTATTAATTCATGGATAGATCTAAATGAGATACTGAGTGAGTTCCAATCCGGCTTTCGGAAAGGATACTCTACCATAGATAATATTTTTACACTAACGTCTATTTCACAATACTTCTTGAGACAAAAAAGAAAATTGTACGTCTTTTTCATAGATTTCAAGGCAGCTTTTGACTCGATAGATCGAAATGCATTGTTTTACAAACTATCTCAAAAAGGGTTGTCAACTAAACTCATTCGAATTTTAAGAAATATGTATAAAAATACCCGTCAGAGTGTTTGGAATGGAAAGAGTACGTCTGATTGGTTCGAGACAAAATCTGGAGTTAAGCAGGGATGTCTGCTAAGTGCAGTATTGTTCGCAATCTTTATAGATGATATTACGATGCATCTACCAGCTGGTGTGCAAATCTGTGATCTTGTAATAAAAGTACTACTTTATGCTGACGACATACTCTTGCTGGCAGAATCTCCTTAAAGCTTACAACTCATGATTAATAAGTTCTCAGAATTTTGTAAGACGTGGAATTTAACTGTGAACCTTGAAAAGTAAAAAATAATGATTGTTAGAAACAGGCAAACGAAACTTGAAAAAATTGAAAAATGGTATTTTGATGATCGAAACAGTTACGGAATATAAATATCTTGGCATTCTTTTTCATCCAAACATGAATATGTCTTACAAGCTAGAAAAAAAATTGGTATCGGCAAAAACAATGATCAACGTTTCTTGGAAAAGTTTTGTATCCCGCGCTGAAATTCCAACATCAGCTAAATATAGAGTGTCTGAAGCTATCATGCGTTCAGTTATGTGCTACAGCTGTCAGACATGGGGTTATAACTCGTATGAAGAAGTGGAAAAACTACAACGCTTTTTCCTAAAAAAGTTATTGATGTGTAAACATCTTTCCC